>PVKS010007391.1:0-62899 GCA_004027875.1 Aplodontia rufa
AATAAAAGCAGGCCTTCTTTTATATTCAAACACCTGAATTTGATTGTAACTTTCACTTTTGAAGCTGAATAGAGCTTTTCTCTCTAACTAAATTATAAATACTTATGTCAGACTGTAAAAAAAATATGAGTAGTTATCTAGAACTCGCGTGTGTTCTACCTGCATTCATATGTCCACGTGGGCACAGAAGTGAGTGATTGCAAGCTGGCTTTGCAGCAATGTTCAGCAGCCCTGAAGGAGCTGAGCTGGCACTCCAAGCATCCATGGCCCACGCTATGCCAAGCACCATTTTGGTGTTCTACATATAGCGAATATATAATTTTCTATAATAAGTGCTTTGGTGAATATTCCTCTTCCCACTTTACAATTGTAGAAAAGAGCCTCAGAAAGGTTAAGTAACTTTTTTTAAGTTCACATAGTCAATAAGCAACTGTTAAAGTATAAATTGTATGACCTCCCAATTCATATGTTGAAATCCCAACTCCAGTACTCAGAATGTAGCTGTATTTAGAGACAGTGTCTTTCAAGAGGTGTTAAAGTAAAATCTTTAAAGTCTTTAGAGTACTACTGGTGTTGTCTTAAGAAGGAAGAGAGACGCCAGGGATCTATGTACACAGAGGAAGTCCAAGCAGGGACACAGGGAGGAAGAGGAGGCAATTGTAGGTAAGAAGTGAGGGCTTAGAGGAATCCATACCTGCTGACACCTTGATTGTGAACTTTGAGCCTCCAGGACTTTGAGAAAATAAGTTGATATTGTTTATGCCCCCAGCCTGTGGCACTTTGTGATAGTGGCCCCTGTAAAGAAACCACAGTGACCAATCCAAAATTTTCACGTGGTCTATAGACCTCCTGAAATCATGCTTCTCTCACCAGAGAATCGGGTCTGGTAGGAAACAGTTTTAAGGGAGAATTAATCGTACTTCACAGCCAATATCCCAAGGACAGCTGGGATTCAGCTCAGGCTACCTACCGTGCTGTTCAAGATGACGCACACGGTGGTAGTTGTGGGGGTGCTGTGGAAGGATCCGGACAGGAACTGCTAAAACACAGAAATGCAGACAGCAGCAGATTTCTTCTAGGAAACAGTCTAGCAGAGTCTCAGAGGTGGGCCAATCTCCCTCACATACCCTAGCACAGGGACTGGAAGAAGTGCAGTGCTGAGTTCCACATTCTCTTCCAAGGCACCCCTTTTCCAGCCAGCTTCCTCTATATTGCCCTGGATGCTTGATGGCTAAAGGATCTGGCCCCTCTTCTAGTCTAGCATGATTTATTGGGGTGTCGTGGGGCAGGGCCTAAAACAGGCCCAGCCCAGTGATCCCCCACAAGTTCCCCAGCCAGAATGCTATAGGAAGTAGGTTTTACTTGCCACAAAGCACTTTTCCTTCTTCAAATTTTCAATTCCCCTAAAAGAGAGGAAAGAAGCACAGTTACGTAGGGGATCCAGTTTGCTTAAGTGCTACTTTGGTTGAAGAAGGGTCACCTTTAAATGAAAGCAACACTCTGGCCTCCTGGGGCAGAAGGTGGGGCTTTTCCCCCACCCACTTGCTCCCCACCATCACCACCACTCTCCAAGGCAGGAGAGTGTTCTCTGGCAGGGGCAGACTTCTTCAATTCATAAATCCCTCTGCTATAAGTCCTACTTGCTCAGCCACCAAATATCCAAAATTCTTCTCATTGTTTCTTCACATATGTGCTGGGCAGACTCTCCAAAGCTTAGCTCTTGGGGCATGGGGTCTTTTGGTATAGGACTAAGGTACCTAGTCCTCCAGGAAAATGGAATATTGAATGGCGAATTGAGGACAGCCTTGGGGCAGATGTCCCAGCAATGAGCACATAGCAAGGCATAGGGCTTGCTAAACACTGAAGCTAAAACTAAATCCAATCCCACCCCACCCAACACTGCTCCCTCACTAGCAAGAAGAAAATTCCCAACACTCTTGTTCTGCCCTTCCATGGTCAGCCACAACCAGAGTAGTAATCAGAAAATCTCTGAGTGACGGCCTCAGTGCCTCTGCTGAGCAGCTCTGGGGATGAAAAATGCTTGCCCTAGGTAATGTGATGACCAAGGACCTTCTCATTGCCACAAGAGTCCAATCACGGAAATTACCATAAAGGAGTGAGATACTGAGACTTTGATCCCAAAGCTGCTGTTGAGCAATGAACAGTCTAACATCTGCACCTTGATGTACTGACCAGCGCAGCCTTCTGTAATTGTGATAGAGCCATCCACTGTGGAGCTATTTACATTGTTCATAGTCTGCCTCACACACACCTCAGAGGTGGAGCAAGCCCTCAGCCCCGGCTCCCGCAGGTGCAGAGCTACACTGGTCTGTCGGTCATCTCATAGACAAGGACGCTTTCTCCTTCCCAGAGGGCTGCCTGGGCTGTTACTCGAGATCAAATCATCTTGTCAGAGTTTTGAATCAACTTCCAATTGCATGGAGAACTTAACAATGAAATGAACCCGAAGTAAAAGGCCACCCGGTCCCAGAATCTTAGAGCTCTGCTCTCTGTAGTGCAGCGCTCTGTCACTGGGGTACTGCATTTTGCACCCCAATAATTTTGGAACATGCAAATTAGTCTACCTTATATGCTAATGCTGGAAGGCTGAGAGCAGGTAGCCTCTGGATGTAGAATTGGTAAGTTGCTGGGGTCAGAACCTAGTGATGTAATTCATACACATAAGTAATCAGCATACTTAATATTGTTTTCTCAAATAATTCTCTGCATTTCAGCTGCCTGTGCTTGCTAAAACGCCATGCAGACCCAGAGATTAAATAGTAGAGTTACAATGACTGGGCAGATGGCATCAGAGCCAGTCTCGCCTCATGAGGGAAAACGACTGCTAGGTGTCTAGAAAGTGGCCACTACTCCTTCCTCAAAGCCGGAAGTGTCAGGAAGTTCACTGCATTGAGGAAGAACCTATTCTGTGTCATACAGGTCTAGACACAATGCTTTTGTTTTCAACACTGAGCTAAAATCTCTCCTATAGTATCTAGGTCTCCTTGGTGCCACCATCCTGCATGGGATCCAGCGAGTCACTGGTGAGCCGTTGGGGTCTCCCTGAGCCCACTTACCCACCTCTGGATAAAGCAGTTCCGCTTTCATCCGCTCTTACATGGAGATCCTGTATGAGTTTCCATTTCCAGAATGGACTGCTGAATGAGTTCCATTCGAAGGGGCCCCTGCCTAATCCTGGAAAACACACAGAGAGCACACTTGTGGGTGCAGTCTATGACATACAATGGGAACCCACTCTCCAGGAAGCCCGCCGTGGTGAGTTGAACCCAGTCTACCCCTAAGAGCTAATTCTTATACATTCAAACAACCTGTTCTTTGTTGGGCAATTTCGCATGTTTTTGAGATTTATACATCTGTAGGAAAGTTAAGGAGTCTGGCCTCTCATGGCCCCAAAATGAGAACAGGAAACTTGTGGAGGAAGTCCTCCTAGTCAATTGTCCCTGTTGACTAGGACAGAATAGCCTCAGAGGGGATGAAGAGGGACCACATTTTGACACAGAACTTAGATGCTCATACAAGAGCCTAACTGGGTCTCTCCTAAGATGTGGTTTGTTCGGATCCTTGAAATATTTGAAGAAACAAGGCCTTGCTTGTCAGAGCCGCGAACAGTGCAGCTTAAATCTGTTTCCTCATGTTTTCTAAGTAGAAGATTAAGCGAGTTCATTCAAACACTTGACTGATGACTATCTCTCGGCATTTTGAACATTTTATTCACTGTTCTGTAAAAAGAATCTGTTATTTGAGGCCTGGCACAGAGAAGAGCGTCATCCCTAATCTCTTAGTCAAATATTTCCCTACAACATTCTAGAAGAGCGAGGAGTAAAAGCAGGGAAGAGTAGGAGGGGGAGAAAGAGGAGAAGGAGGCAGAGGCTGACAGAGAAGGGGAGGGTGAGTGGAACATGAAGGCAGGAAGACTCTCCAGCTCTTTGGATCTAATGGGTCAGACTTCTTCAGTTACCCATAGGGCTGAGTGCTCTGTTCAACAGCAGCTCTGTGTAGATAAATAGGAAAACAGCAGTAATCGTATCTACCTCTTGTGTAAGGTTTCATGAAGTCTTGTCCATTCTGGGGCTTTGATGTTCTTTGGAAGGGTCTCACTAGGACTTGTGGTCTTCCATTATGAACCGCTGGGAGGAAAATGAGACTGGTCTGCACCTCATGAGTCCTTAGCCAGCCTTCAGCACGGGATTCCACTCCTTTTTCTTGAAACTTTAGCTGAACTCAAGTCTCTTGGCACCACTTGCCTCGGAATCTAACATGGATTCTGCTATTATTATAGGAACTACTCTAATCGGCTTGGCCCTTTCTAGACCAGACCTACCTAGATCCCCCTGGTGTTATGAAAACACATGCTGCGTCCTTATCTCAGGTTGAGACTTGTTGACATGACTGTCAGCCCTTTCTAGACCTGGGTACAAGATACATAAATGTTATGAACTGACTGAGTCCCGCCCAGATTCATGGGTAGAGCCCCCGGTTCCCCAGGTGACTGCATTTGGAGATAAGGCCACTGAGAATTAAGGTGAAATAAAGTGACAAGGGCAGGCCTTGATTCAATAGCACTAGTGCTTATCAGAAGAGACACTGGCGTTTTTCTGTGCTCTCTGCATTACCTGAAGCTAGTCGGAAAGCCTCACCAGAGACAGAGCCCTGCCGAGTCTCACCTTAGACTCTCCAGCCTCCCTAGAATCACGAGGCAATACATGTCTGTTAGGTTTAGTCTGTGGTTATTTTGCTACGGCAGCTTAAGCTAAGACAATAGATGAAGAAAACACATGATTGTCTCAGTTTTCCAAGGAAAACATAAAAATTATAGCACTGGTTTAAACTGGCCTATGGTTGGATACTTTACTAAGGGTACTTTTCATATCTATTATTAAATTAGGGTCTAACTTCAGGTCAAAGAGGTTCATCAAAATACTAATTTTATAGAAAGGTCAGAAAAAGGAAGGTGATTTATGCAACATCATAAGAAAGACTGTCTAGCTCCTCCCGCAGTGCCCTCCACTCACACAGGAGGTGGGTGTGCAGCACATGACTAGTGACACCAAAGCTGCTCTGACCCTCAGGACACAATAGAGCCCTCATGGATGAAGAACATTCCAGCATGAAAAAATAAAAATATTACAAACCAGTTTGACCCCAAATAATTTTTTTCCCTTAGAATTCTTTTTTTAGTTACTTTTCTTGTTTGTCTGATTTCTCATTTTTCTCTGTTGGCGTGGAAAGTCGGGGCCTCAAAACTAAATTCTAAAAGAAATTCCTTACATGAAACTTTATATGGGAGATAATGAGTATCTGAGGGACAGAGTCTTCAAGGTTTTACAATGAATGCTGAAGCAAATTTCAAGAAAAACTGATAAGAAGGAGAAAATTTGGTTCTAAGAACAGTCCTAACAGCTATTTCAATGATGGTAGAACAATTGGGCATATAATCAGAGAGTATACAACTTTGATTATAGTGGATCATACCAAGAGCCATAATAATGCTACTGTAATTACATGTCAGCAGTTAGGCCTCAAATTCTTTTTTTAGAAAGTAACCACTACAAGTTTTGCAGGAACAGATCCAAGATAACAAGAGACATAAGGGATGCAGAAAGAACCTCTGTGACTACAGAAGTACCATCATGTCCCTCCTCACTCCTCGTCTTGAATCTCCTCCAAAATAAATCCTCATTGTACTGTGGAAACTGCAAAACATTCTCAGCCTTAAGTTGATTTTTTTTCTTGTCATTCAATCCTGCATAAACTGGATGCTTACTTTCAAAATAAATACTTGTTAAAATCATTTGATGTAATAAATGGCTTATGGAACACTGACTAATTTGACAAAATTTAATGACATCTCATATAATTGCTTTTCTTACCTAAAACTTACAAAGTGCCACTTTTATTTACCAAAAATGAAGAAAGCTTTTTTTTTATTGGTATGAAACCAGAAATCTGTAAAGGAGATTATTTTAGAATAAAATTAGAAAATATTTTAATTTCTCAGGTTGATTTTTAAGTCATGTTTCTTGAATCCAATGCTTTTCACATTAACTTTAAAAAGTAATTTTCCTGGAGGTCTTACCTGAGTCGGCCTCTACCTGGGTGTTATGAACCAGGTGTTCCATGTTCCCTACATTTATGCACTGGTACATTAGATAATCCATATGAACTTCCAACGTGGCTCTTTGTAAAGTCAGGGTAGTGACTAAATTATAAAAGATACACAGAAAATTTAGCAGGTGTGTGTCTCTAGCAAGAGCACTTTAGTTTCATGTAAAAATGAAGAGAGGAAGATACAAAGCCGTTGTTATCCAGAGACAAATTTGTTCTTCAACAAAAATGTGAAAAAAGAAAAAATATGATACTCTATCCTTACTTCATGAAGTACTTATTTCCAAATTAATAACTGGTTACTCAAATGTTTTTATTCAAAACTAGAGCTCCAAGAAGATAAGAGAAAATTAATCTGAGTTAGAAAAACGTACAAGAGCCTCAAGTGTAATTTTTAAAATGTCTTAGGATGGACATTTTACTGCTACTGGAAGTTAAATTTTTCATACAAGTCACTGGACAGAGAGTAACGACATCTTACCTTTGCAGATACTTTGGTATACCCAGTTCCCCCTGCTTGTGGCCCAGGTGTCATCTGGGTCCCCTTCCTGTGGGGTCCAGGAGAGAAGGACCTTTGCTCTGTGAAGCTGCAAGCCTTCCTCAAGTTTCCCACAAGCAGGAGGTAAGAGGACAGGAATATTCTACACTCTCGAGTTCATCTGGGGCTCCAAGGCCCTTCTGCCTCCATTCCAGTGTCAATTCCAACTCAAAACACCTCAACACGAAAAAGCTCTGCTTCTGTGAAGTAGGTGACACTGTACAGACTTTTCTGGGCTGATGGGAGACTTGGAAGGGGCTTACATGGGTAAACTCAGATGAACATCAGTCATCTCTGCTCTTTTCATGTCCTTTGAAGTGCCCCATCTCTGAGAATGTTCCCTGGCCCTTCTCTTCTCCCGAGGAGATGCCTGGCCATCACAGCACGTGGTCCAGACTCCCTGCTGGCCTTCCTTCTTACCTTGCCTCAGGATCAAATTTCTCTCCCATCTCCAAAGTCACATGTTCACCAACAAGATCCTCATCAGTATACCGTATATGCCTGAATCTTCCCTAAAGGGAAGATTCCCTTTAAAAAATTTTGTTCAGCCCATGTATATAAATGATTGTTATGGTTGAACTAATCAATTGTCTTCTTTTGAATCATCAATCATTGGTTAATTTAACCATGGGGTTGTATTTGGAGGCATGCAGCTACAGGAATATATATACATTTCCCATTCTCATGATTCATGAAAATTCTTCACATTGGGTGCTGGTGTTTTGCCATCAGTGCAGCCGCTGCAGAATCATCTCAGTTTGCCAAAATACATTGAGGTCATTTCTTTGTAACCAGTTTGAAGGATAGCATTTTTAATGAACTCAGGCTGCTTTTATTGAAATTTTATCTCATGACATAACAAACTCTGTTATTTATGTTCCCAATAACATACCAACTTAATTTATTGCTTTTAAAAGCAACATTTGAGCCTTATTTGCAATGGCATTCAATTCTTGGAAAGGAGACTCTTTACTGGGGAATAATAACTACAGCTGGGTTAAATTTCTTTGCCTCCTTTTTATAACCCATTCTTTTGGTTGACCTTTATAAACAACAGAAATTAACATTGATTGAAGATGTTTTAGGAACCTTCCTAAAATCTTGCCCTACATGAAATTATGAAACAAAATGTGCTTTGAGACTCTAAGACTGCTTTTTTTTTGGAGGGACAAATGATTTTCAGGGATGGAAAACAAACATTTTTTGTTGTTGTTGTGTTTGTTCTAGCATACAGTCCCTTAACTTTCTCCAGAGAGAGAATTGTAGCACCAAGTGTTAAAATTTTTCTTATTACACCAGCATAATTTTGTCGGCCCTCTATATCCACTAGTACTGCATTGACAGATACAACCAACCAAGCAGCAACAAATTTCGGCGGGGGCGGGGGGGATTGTGTCTGTACCAAAACCACACAATCCAGACACACTTTTCCCCAAATTTCATTTTAATTAAATTTTTTTCATATTTTACCTATATAATTTCCAGTCAACCCTCTACATCCACAAGTACGGCATCCACAGACTGAACCAAGGATCAAAATTGAAAATATACAGGAAAAAATTTCCAAATATTTTTGCTTGTTATTATTCTCTAACAATACATAATGACAACCTTTGGGGTAGCATATGCATTGTGCTAGGTCATAAGCAATAATGACTAGAAGTATCTTCTGGGAAGATGTGCATGGATTATAGAAATATCACATTTTATAGAAGGGACTTCAGATCCTTGGGCTGTGGTGTCCACAGATGGGTGTGTATTTGGGGGGTCCTGGAACCAAAATCCCATGGGTACTAAGAGACTATAATGGTTATTAATGATTATGACATTTAATCATCACAATAGGACAAATATTAATCATGCTTTACAGATGAAAAACTAACATTCCAGGAAATGGAATGATTTGCCTTAGCATCACATCATGAGGAAATCAAGAAATTGGGTCCAGCCAAGTAGTTGTCCTTAGAACAAAACAGAAACAAAACATAGTAAGCTGATTAATGACTGTGACTAAGGGAACCACTTTTCTAGCATTTGGTTTTGCAATATTCAAAATAAATAAAATTGTAAGTTTTCCTTCTGTACCATACATTTTCAAAAATCTGGAAAGTTTGTCAAAGCCCTTCCCTGTTCACCTGTGATAGGGTCGTTTATTAACAAGCTTAAGGGTTTAAATGCTCAGTTTCTTTCAATAGGATATCCATACATTTTTAAAGAATTTGTGCCTATGTTAAAACAAAAATTAGCCCATTTTGATGTTTGCTTGTTTTCAGAACAAAAATAATGCATCATTTCAAAGACTTTCTGAGGCAGGGTTGGCTCCCACTACTGACCAGAGGTTGAGGCTTTTATTCTCCAGTCTTGGGGACTGTCCTGCAGGTCAGCACTGTGAGATAATAACTGCTTGTACTCAAGGTCCGGAGTAAAGGGGCTGGAAAGGGGGAGGGCCTCGGATAAGGGCTGTGAAATGCTGAGTGTGGGGTGAGAGGGCCACTTGCAAAGGGAGAAAGACGCATTTTAAAACAGCTCCCTGTGTAAGAGAAATGGAGAGGAGAGCTGCTAATGGAGTCGTGGGGAGCTCTGCGATACGCTGCGCCAGGTGAACTGGCTGTACCGTCCCCGTAGGGAAACACAAAGCAGATACCCGCAGTGATCTTCAAGGCTGACTTGGTGCTTTGTGTAAAAGTCCCTTTTGGGGTAAGAGAGTACGAAAGAAATGGTCAAGCTAAGTTCTCTAAGCAGAGGCTTGATGGAGCTCACTGAACTGTCAGATCTGGGGTTCAGGCCAACTTTTTAACCTTAAAAAATGTCCATGACTTGGCTTTGTACTTCATTCAGGAAAAATAAGACCTGAGCAAGGATTTTGGTTGCTAAAATGAATCTGAGCTGGAGGAAGACATCCAAATGCCACCCTGTTCATCCGTAACAAGAACTGTCTTATAGACTGGAAAACCCACAGTGATCCTGAATCCAAACATCTTGAGAAACCACTCAACTGTCGCCCCTTAAGAAATCACATTTGCAGGAATGAGAAGGGACCCAAACCTGTTTAATTAGTACAATACATGCCCATGTGAGACCAAATCAGTAGAAGGCCCCTTGCCAAGATGGATCAAGCAGAAACCCTCACTTAAACTTCAGGGCAAGAATAATCTTGTGTTAGAAAGAAAATAAAAACCAAAAATAAAACAAAATTTTAAATATCTACTGGCTGCGTGTCCTGTATCCACAGCTACACTAGACTCCTCTGAGGTGACACACTCTGAAGTTCAGCAGCTGAGTGGGTGCTCCTTGACTATGTAGCACCCACATTATGGGCTAATGTTTCTTTTTCTTTTTTAAAAGAGAGGGAGAGAGGGAGAGAGAAAGATAAAATCAATTTTATGTAGCTTTTCATGTGACTTTCATTGCTCCAACATTTCGTTGAGTATGTGGTGTTGGGGTTCAAATTCATGTTCTCACGCATGCCAGGCAGGCACCATACCCAGGAGCCTCTGCTCCTGCCCCTGAGCTAATGTTCCTTTGGACATGATTTAGTCAGGCTGAGGATGGCCAAGACCACTGTTTTTCCAATAACTTTGCTCACCTGTGTGATTATACCCTCTGCTTTGATCTTCAGATTTAAGTGCCAATAAGTACTCTTCATTTTCTTAATTTCCAATACCCTGCTGAAACCCACACTGCAGGTTCCAGAGAAAAATACTACAATTCCCTCAAAAACAACAGAGATATAATTCTGTATGAAAAGCTTTGCCAACAGTCATTCCTTTTTAAAAATAATTCTTCTCTAAATTTTTCTCCCTCATACTTAATTTTAAAATATAAGAAACCTAGATAAACATAAAGACATAACTTTTATATATATATATATTTTTGTACAAAAAAATAAAATGACAGTTCTGATGGTCGAGACTTTGAGCACTGGTGGGTTAGTAGAAGACAGGTCTTGTAAATAGTACTTCATGTACCTCATTTGCTTCCTTTCTACATGTTTAGATTCAATAGTAAACTTCCCTCAATCTCTTTGTTGTTAAGTCCAAATGGAATTCTAGCATATCAAATACTTTCATGGGTTTTTAAATCTTTATTTTTATTTTTGCTTTGTATTAAAGCTAAAAAAAGGAATAAAACTGAGGACATGCATTCCAGAAGGCTCTGTACTTCCTGGGATGATCTTGTAACACAGCAATTGTTGAGTTTGCCTTGTGGAGATGGGGGAACAGGGCTGGGGAACGTTTACTCTGCCTATTTGTGAACTGGGCCTGTTTCCATGGCATTCCAAGATTTAAATAATGCATGCAGCCTGTCTCTACCTATTCTTATTAATTATTCATTTGCAAATATTTACAGAACATCTCTACTATGTGTCAAGCACCATATTAGGTAACAGCCACACAAAAGAGAACAATGAAGTTTATACCTAGAGTCAGTGTCTACAAATCTACAAACTTTTTCTTGACATTTAACATTAGTTTGCTGACAGCTGCATGATAATCAAAGATTGGAGGGTAAAAAAATACAACTAAATTAGACTACACTCCGAATTAATCAAGTATTGTTTTTATTTTTAGTTATAAATTCTGTTATTGTCATTACTGAGTTTACTTTATATAATATGTACTATTTATTAGAGTCTGTAAATTAATGGTTTTATCACTTCCGGATCAATGCTAAGATGTTTTAAAATTTTTACCATACGATTTCTGAGCCTTTATGAGGTCCTGAGCACTGGATTAAACATTGCTGTAGAAAATGAGTCAGTCGCTGCCCTCAAGGAACTTATTATACTCTTGGGATGATAACATACTTAATAAGACCTAGAGAATAGGATGTAAGTGATGGCCAACTAAATATGGGAGATCAAATATTCATATTTCCTTTTTTGAGAAAAATATGAATCTTCATTGGAAAATAATGAAAAAACAAGAGACATGCTTATCCTTGATGAGAAAATGCCAGTTCTGCCAAAACTTCTGTATAGCTTCAAAGCAATTCCTATCAAACTTCCAGCAGGCTTTGTGGCTGTTGTTAAATTTTTCAGCTTTACAAAGATCGTTGACAAATACAAGTTGTATATGTTTAACCCATACAAGTTGATGCATTGATATGTGTGTACACTGTGGAATGATCAGCAAAAGCAGGCCAATTAACATGTCTATTACCTCACATAGTCACTATTTATCCCTTTCCCTTCCCTTCTTCCTTCCTTTTTTTTTTTTAAAAAAATTTTATTCAGGAGTTATTATACAATCATAAATGCATATAAAGTAACAATATGATATGTATATATTTTTAAACCAGAATTACCCCATCACTCACACTTTAGTCTCTTGATTCTTTTATATTTTGCCCCTACAAGTGATGTAATTGCTTAGATTATGAATTTTCCAGAATTAAATGATTGCATAAGTATTATTTGGATTCTCAGGGGGGTAAAGATATGCTACATTATTGATTATGTCCCTAAATCCCTCCCTATCCTTCTTCCCTCTTCCCTTGACACACCTATCACTTCACCCCTCCTCACACCACCCCATATCAATGGTTGCCCTAGATTATGTGTTACTATACCTTTCTGGGTCTAATACATGAGTTTGACTACCTTTCATCCAAGTTTGGGTTTAGCTTCAGCCTCCACAAATGAATGAAAACATTCAACCCTTGATTCTCTGCGTTTGGCTAACTTCACTCAACATAATTTCTTCCATCACCATCCATTTACCTTCAAAGGCCACAATGTCATTGTTTCTAATTGCTGAGTAGAATTTCATTGCTTCCTTCCTTTTTGTAGTGAAAACACTTAACATCTACTCTCTAGCAAATTTCAGGTATGCAATATAGTATTGTTAATTAGTCACCATGTTGTACATTTGATCTCCAGAGCTCTTTCATTTCACAAACAAACTTTGGACCTTTTGCCCACATCTCCTCATTCTTCCTTTAATGCCCACTCCTGGCAACCACCATTCTACTCTCTGCTTCTATGAGTTTGACAATTTTAGATTCAGCATTCAAGACAATTTTAGATTCAGCATTCAAGTCAGATAATGCGGTATTTGTCTTTCTGTGTCTAGCTCACGTTACTTAGCGTAATGCCCTCCAGGTTCATCCATGTTGTCACAAATGGCAGGATTTCCTCCATTACTAAGGCTGAATAATATCTCACATTTTCTTCATCCTTTTATCTATTAATAGACACAAGTTGTTTCTATATCTTGGTTATTGTAAATAATGCTGCAATGGACATGGGAATGTAGACTTCTCTTTGAGAAACTGATTTAATTTCTTTCTTGATATATACCCCAAAGTGGGATAATTTGATCATACAGAAATGGAAAATTTCACAAACATATTAAAACTAAACAACACGTTCTTGAACAATCTTTAGGTCAAAAAGGAAATCAGTGGAGCATAATGGTGCACAAACATAAGCCCAGCTACTTGGGAAGCTGAGGCAGGAGAATTTGAGTTCAAGGCCAACCCCAGAAACTTAGCAAGACCCTGATTCAAAATAAAAAATAAAAAATGCTGTGTGATATCACTCAGTGACAGTGTTCCTGGGCAATTCCTCGTACCACCATAAAAGAGAGAGAGAGAGAGAGAGAGAGAAATCAAAAGAGAGTTTTAAAAATATCTTAAACAAAAATGAAAACACAAAATACAAAAACTAATGGGATATAGTAAAAGTAGTGCTAGGAAAGAACTTTGTAGCAATAAATGCCAAAACTAAGATAACCTCACTTTCTACCTTAAAGATCTAGAAAATGAATGAACTGAATCCAAAATGGTCAGGAAGAGGGAAATAATGAAGATTAGATCAGAAATAAATCAAAGGAAGAATAGGAAAAAAACATGAAAAACAACAGAATTAAGAGTTTTTTTAAAAAGGTAAAATTCAGAAACCTTAGACTAAAAAAAAAAGACAATGCAAATAAATAAAATCAGAAATAAAAGAGAGACTTTACAAAGGATACCTCAGAAATAAAAAGAGATCATAAAGGATTATTATAAACATTCATATGACACCAAATTGGGTAACCTGGAAGAAATGGATAAAATCCTTGAAACACATAACCTTCTATGACTCAGTCAAGAAGGGTGAGAGAGAGAGAGGGAGAGAGAAAGAAAATCAATTTTATTTAGTTTTTCATGTGGCTTTCATAGCTCCAACACTTAGTTGCGTATGTAGTGCTGGGGTTTGAACTTGGGTCCTTGTGCATGCCAGGAAAGCCCTGTAACCACTGAGCCACCGCTCCAGCCCCATCCACATTTTTGCTGTTGTTGTTGTTTTGAAGAGACAGAGGGACGGTGAGAAAGAGAGAAAGAGAGAATCAATTTTATTTAGTTTTTCATCTGGTCTTTGTTGCTCCAACGCTTAGTTGTATACGTCATGCTGGGGTTTGAACCTAGGTCCTCAGGTTTATAAGGCAAGCACCGTAACTACTGAGCCACCACTCTCGCCCCCCTATCTGCATCATTTTTGAAAGAAATAAAATGATCATTTTGCAGATGACATGATCATATATATATAAAATCCTAAAGACTTAACGAATACATAACAACAACAAAATATTAAAACTAATTAACAAATTCAGTAATGTCAAGGAAGACAATGATCAGGGTGAAGAGGTAACCTAGAGAATGCAAACCATGTATTGATAGGAAATACTCAAAATACACTAGGAATTCAAACAGCTCAGTGGCAAAATAAACAAATAAAATAAACTGAATTTTATATACCGAATTTGAAAATAAAGAAACAGATGGACAAAGGACTCAAATAGGCATTTCTCAAAAGAAGATATATAGACAGGTATATCAAAAGTGCTCAACATCATGAATTCTCAGTGAAATTCAAATAAAAACCATTGTGAGATATCCCCTCCCATCTCTTAAAATGGCTAAAATTAAAAGTGAAACAGATAATAGGAAACGGTTAAGATGGGTAAAAATAAATAAATAAATAAATGGGTAAAAGGAATACAAACAGTTGGTGAGAATGCAAGCTGGTATAACTTTTCGGAAAACAACATGGTGGTTCCTGAATAATTAAAAATAGATATACAAACTTTTTAAATAATGCAATGGTATTAGAAGATACTATTGTGCACCTGTACACTCATAAACTGTATTTTATTTGCAGATTATATTCATGTACTCCCTTTACTAGCATCCTATATGTTATGGGATTTCATAAAAAATAGTCATTTTAATGGATGAAATTCTTAAAAATTTACATAAAATATATATTCTCACATTTTCTTCCCACACTATACTGGATCCATTTGCATAGCAATTAATGTGTGTGCTCAGTACTTCCAAGATCACTGAATCTGTTGACCAATGTTTAACGCATTGGACCTTGATATTTAAATGGTGAATTTGTAAAGTGAAAGTGTATTCACTTATCTATTTTACAAATGAATAAACCTCTTCCAAAATGTAAAATAATTCAAGAACTCCATATCAATGTAGAAAAACAACTTAGGAAGAAATAAATTTTTCTTAAACTTCCATAATTTTCCAGGAACAAACTTGGTATGATTTTGGATTAGAAACTTAATTTTTGGCATGCAGTTAGATAGTAAACCCATTTGGAACACTAATGGAGGATATAAACATTTTATGTCATAGTTGTAGCTCTTTACCTTTGTACTAATCAATATGAGTTAATTTAATGACATGCCAATATTTGTAGATGATTGGCATCAGTATCTATCACGCAGTTGATAAAACAATATGTTGATTGTGATTCTTTAAAAGCTTATTTAAAAATAATGGGGGTATTATTGTTTATGTTAGAATTCTTCCTATTGCCATAATAAAAATCTTTAAAAAAAACTTTTTGGAAGATGAGTGAAAAGCATTAGCAAAAGACCTAGTTGCTAAGGATGTGCTAGTTAAATTGAAATATTCTAACATACTTAAGGATCCTAGAATCTTATATTGTAAAAGCATACACATATTTGTAAATAAATGGACATATGTTTGCATCCACAAATCATAAACTTTGAAAAGAGAAAGAGTGAATTTACACAGAAAATTCCCTATGTAGGAGAGCAAATCTTCAAGATTAAGGATGAAAATAAAATGTTTGAGCTCAAAAGGGAGAAAGAAGCTTCCCCAGAGCCTTAAAAAATCTTACTTTAGATCAAACACAGAATAAGAATATTTTAAAAAATACCTAAGGGGAAATTATCAGCTGGACTACTGAAAAGGGGGTATTTTTGAGGTCCTTTCAAAAAAAGCACTGAACTCCTTATCTTTAGAAATGGAGAAAAATAGTTGGGTCTTTATGTTATGAACATGGCTTCAATCGGACGGGATGAACATTTCTGAAGAAATTTTTTAGCGGAGAATTGTATCTGTGAATAGATGGTGGACACTAAATGGCTAGGATTGCTGAAAACTTTTGACTGGTGAGGAAAATTTTTGTCATTACTAAACAAGGATTTTCTTTTCTGGATCTTTTCTTTGGAGGGCCTCATTTTTTAATTATATTTTTTTAAGAGAGAGAAAGAGAAAGAATCAATTTTAGTTTAGTTTTGTTGCTCTGAAACTCCATTGTGTACATACATGGTGTTGGGGTTTGAACTTGCGTACTCATGCATGCTGGGCAAGCTCTGTAACCACTGAGCCACAGCTCCAGCCCCTGGAGGGCCTTATTTTTTTCCTACTTCCCTCCCTCATACTTTCATATATTCCCTTTTAAAATATCAAAACTTCCTGAGGGAAGGGCTTGTTCAATGTATTCATAATGAGGCATAAATGGTTACTAAAGATGATTATATTTTGTTGCAGCGGGTATTGCATTTAAGACAAAGGAGGAGATTTACAACAGAAGGATTTCAAAGATCAACAAAGATCAATCCAAAGCGCAGGCAGACAGTTTTGGCAAGTCTTTCCCAGATGCCACATTTCCATACCCCTGACATCTCACTATGTATGCAGTCAGCTACTTGACAGGTAAGGATGTTACACGAGTAGGTTTCATGAAAATACTTTGGAAAGTGCGGATTACAACAAAATTGTAACTTGGGGAAATAATTATCACTGACTGCCTTTGTTTATGATTTTTATCTAACATCATACTGCCTTGGTTTATCTAATCTTGTAACATCTCCGTTATTTCTAGAAAGATTTGTTTGGACCTTTAGGTGTTTGAAAGCCAAGGTGGTAGGTGTTTTTGGTTCACAGACACTGTAAAGTTGCATTGCACTAAAGTCAATATCAAAATACAGTTGTTATGAACATCGATGGCAACTTCCAGTCACCTACTGCTGTCCTTCAACAATCTCCTTCACATCTCAATTAGCAATTGCCTGTCATCCATCACGTGACAGCCTCGTTCAGGCAGAAGGTTCAGGTTCTGATGTGACCTTGTCTTCCTGACCACAGTTAATGTATGTATATTCAGCTTGACTGACACTGGCTGGGATGTACAAGCTAGGACTGTGTCAGGGGCTCAGCATTCTACGAGGACAGACAAAAGCACAAATAAGGAGGCATGGTGATGCTCAGGAAGCAGCTGTTCCAGGTGTCCTGGGGGCCTCACTGTGGTTTAACCGGGCTGGGAATTTGGGATTGAGTCTCAGTACTCAATCAACAACATCAGTCATCGATGAAGCTGATCTCAACTGGATTTCTGTCAACTGAAAAGCTTCCTATAATATGGCTCCAGGACCCAGTCCATCAGAATCACTTGAGGCACTTTATCCATATGAATGTTGCCAGGTCTTTCTCAGATCTGGTGAATATAAACCTCTGGAGCTCTGTGGATGGACCTAATTACAGATAGTAGCATTTACTAACTGAGAGGACTGAGAGCCCTCACGACAGGGAGCTTATAAACCACTGCCAACACAGGAGTAGCTTAGGAACAATGTTTGCTTTTCCTGTGTTTGAGCCCAGAATAGAATTATCATGGAGCCAAGGTTTGGGTATATTTTTTTCCAGGGAAGGAGAAGAGGAGCTCATGGGAAGAGAATGTTCAGGCCAAGGAGTGACCGTCTGTAAGTGGAATATTTGGTTTTCTTTTCTTTTTTTGGCAATAACATTGAACTCTATAAATATTTAGATAAAATCTAGGTAGCAATTTTTTTCTCAGATAAAAATTACAACATCATTTCTTTAGATTTTAGGTAGCATATCCCATTATTGTAATTTTATACTAAAATTATATGGTTAACATGAACTACCTGCACATACATGACCCAATCAGTATAGGGTACTGGTGAAATGTTGGTTGTTGAAGCCCTTTTCTACAAATGCCATTGCCTACCTCTATACCCCTATTTGAACAAATATTAATTGGAAAGCATATTTAGTTCCACGTGTGCTCAGAAAATTAATGATAACATATTCATAAAAAGCCTTAAAGAAAAAATAGAAGACTTATTAAAAATCAGATAGCAGACTGGGTTAGAAAGAATATGAAACAACAATCAAAGTAAATTACTGGGCACCCTCAAGACCCCCCTTTTTTTAAGGGAGAAATTGAGAGAGAAAAAGAAAGAGTTGATTTTTAAATTTTTTCCATGTGGTTTGTTTTTCTCCACTTAGTTACCTACGTGGTGCTGGGGATTGCATCTGGGTCCTCACACATGACAGGCAAGCGCTCTAGCCCTGAGCCTCCTCTCCAGTCTCCTGAGACCTTTTGAATGGCTCAAATCTGCCCTACAAATGTTGAAAGAAGGAGTTCTCTAGAACACCAATTTTAATCCCTAGCACAGCCCTTCACGTTTTGTGTGGGGAGCTTTATTTTCCAGTCTGCTTTGCAGTGTGGCATTGTCATGCGAGCAAAATGTTTTTTAAGTGTTTAGGAAAACAGAATTAATAAATGCTGCAGCATTTAGACCCAAGCAAATTCTGCCCTTCCGGTGGTATAAAACAGAATTCTCAGCAATTCATACCTTCAGGAGGTTGTAATTGAATACACACAGAGAGTACAAAGACCAGGAGCACATACATCCGCAAGACAGCCTCAATCAAGTAGTTTCCCAGGGAAGAGTGGGACAGGCAAGGGTTAAAAGGGTCTCCACATAGGCTCCAGGTGAGTAAATTTAAGCCAGACTTATGAATAGATGTAATGCTTGCCATTTCTAGGCTTGGCCTTATAATACTGGGAATGTACTTCTGAACTTCTGTTCTGCCTTTCTTGTAGGCTGAGGTGTAAACAGGACAGTGGGCCAGCTTCAGCCTTCTCAGAAAGGAGGTCACCTGAGGATGGTGGAGGAATGGAGGATTATTGATTGGTCTCTGATTTCATGGAACTACCCTCTCAGCCTTGAATGGGTAAGTTAAACTCTAATGCAAAAAAGAAAGGAACTACCATATTATTTTAGAACTAGGCTCATTTTTTTGTCTGTTAGAATAGATCATTATTTACTGTAAAAAAATATTTTGGAATAAAATGATGAACTAATGCAACTGGAAAGTTTAGGGACTCAGTGGACTTCAGGTCTGATTTGACCCAAGCCTCACTGCTTTCCAAGTCTCTGCCTTCTGCATTAGCTTCATTCTCTGGCTGACTTTCTTACAGTGGTACAACCATGAAGAAATCACAGAGGTCAGGGCATGAGAACAATGTCTGCCTGAGGCCTGAGCTTCCTGCCCTATCTAGAGTCAGGGTTATGTGAAGTAGTTGCTCTTACCAAAATTAAGTTTCAGGGAAGTTACTAATAAAGGTAAGTAGATGCTGTGATGAGGACACAGCATTTATTGCATGTGATCTTCAAGTTCCCAATCGAGAGGGGATTTTTTAAAAAAGGAAAAGAAAAACAGTTTCAGGTCTACTCTTCTCTGAGTCCCTTTGAAAACCTTTACTTTATAAACTATGAGTTAATTTTTGTCACTTCCTTGTTAGTATGTGTGCCAGACACATAACAGTCATAAAATATTTGTTTAATTTAATTCATTTAAATTGAGTTTATAGAGAATAATTCGCAGAAAGGGGAAATCATGCTTAGCCAAAATTTGGGGTGTAAAATTTTAACATGAATTTAAAATTTAGGATATTGGAAGGAATAGATCAGACTATGTGTTTTTGGAACAAAACTAGATTTTTAAAATTGTGTGTGTGATGGAGTAATTTAAAAAATATTAAAGGAAAGATACTAAAATGGTTAGGCTTTCATTTATGACAGGAAACAGGTTCCGACCTCTAACAGCATTAGGTAGGGTGAGGTACCAGATGTTAGGATCAGAGTCCAAATCATCACTGACTATGAATCAACACGCTGTCATCTATACTGGGACAAAAGTAGGCTCTTCTACTGAGAAATGGCAGAGGAATACTTTGTTAGCAAAGGTGAAGAGATTTCAGGCAGGAAAGGAAAGGCAGACTCAGAAATCAGGTCAGTGGGAATATGGAATTGGGCTACGAGGCCAACACGCTGCTTTTATTCATTCAACTCTTTCAGGCTCTGGGAAGTCACCACCTTCCCTTGTCTCTCACACAGGGCAGTGTCACACATTCACATGTCTTGTGAATGTCCTGGTCAGAAGTTGAGCCCCTGACTAATGTGGAACCTGTCCATGAAAAGGCTAGCTAGAGGATATGAGCCTTCTGCTCTCCTGATTGTGGTCTAGAAAGTCCAGCAACGCAACTCTGAAAAACAATCTGAAATTCACCTTGAGACGCAGTCTACTTATAATGTTTGCTACATGTAATATTCATGTGTGCATTTATAATTATGCCTATAATTCTTTCCTAATTATGTTTCAGTTCCTGTTAAGAGAGCTGTGCTGCCTCCTCATCTGAGAAGCGGGTCTGTAGTTTGGTCCTTTGATAGTCTTTATGATGATATTAAAGGTACAGAGTCTGGCTGTCTACAATAGGAACCCAGCTATCAGAACTACTGGGGAGCAGACCCAGAACGCAGCACCCAAAGAATGCTGCTGTAAGGAGCTTATTCCAACCAAATTCTGCCTCCCTTCTCAAAAGCAACTTGGAAAAGAGGAAAATTGCACCATACAAAGAGTAATTATCAACAGTCCAGCCTCCAAAGTCTGCCTTATCTACACAGATATGTTGCAGAGAATCATGCCTTTCAGATTTCCCCCCAAAACCCTCAGTTCAGGGGCTACAAAGTTCCATTTCAGCAAAAGCATTTGGCCTTGTGGCTATACTCTTGTGGCCACAGTCAAAGGGAACATCTTATTTTATTTTTTATAGACTGAGCCAACTGTAAGCCAGGGTTGTGAAGAACCAGATTCTCACTGCAGGCAGGCTTTCAACAGGCCTCTTGCGGGGGACCATAAGAAAGTCAAAGGTGGTGGGATGGGAAAGCAAGCCAATGTGATAGTCCTTAGAAGCTTCTTGGGAAAAGTGTCTCTGTCTAATCTGTACTTTTGGTCCTTTGACAATGGCCTCAGAAAATGTCATAAATTTTGTTTTCATGAAAAATTTATTCATTCAGAAAATCCATATTGTTTATAATTAAATTGTAGGCAAAGGGTAAGTAAAATCTAGTAGCTACTAATGACTCCTAGAATGCTAGAATATATTTTAAATTGCTTTAATAAAGTATTGCCAGCTGCCCAAAAGTGAGCACCTGTTATTTTTAGTAAATATACAATCAGTCAGTGTTATATTAACTGGTACCAAACTAGTCCCCAAATAGTAATTGTCCCTTTCTTAAAAAAGAAAATACAGTGTTAAAAATCTATCTTGTATTACAAGTTGATCTTAGGAAGCGGGAGTAGAATGGTGGTAGGAGAGGTCAGGCGGAGCCAGGGGAGGGAGGGGCAGACTGATCCTTAGGAGCTAAGTGACAGTCAGACAGGAAAAGCAGTCCTGGCATGCTAGAACAAGGATGTGCTGCGCATGTCAAAGAGACAGAGGAAAAAATTTTAAAGGTTCTCCTCATAAAGAAATGATCAAGTTTGAGAAGATATGCTTAACCTGATTTGGACACTGCACAATTGGTACGTCCATCGAAACATTACAGAAACATCACATGGTACCCCATTAACATGTAGTTTTGGTGATTCAGTTAAAATGAGTTGAAAATATATTATGAATTGAAAATTAATTTATGGTGATAGAAGTCAGAATAATGGTCATGAGAAGAGTGAATATTGACAGAGAAGAAGCAGAAGAGAAGTTCCTTTGACCAGGATGAAAATATCAGTATCCCGATCTGGTGATGATTACAAAGATTTATGTAAATGTAAAAATTTATGAAACTTTACTATTAAGATTTGTTTATTTTATTCTCCTTAAAATAGAACTTGGCTTAAAATATTTTAAATATGCATTTGTTTATGTGAAATTTTAGATTTAAAAGCTTTTGGTTTCAAATATTCATTTTATTTGTCACAAACTGAGTATAAATACTGCTTGCTATGAAACAGAGGTAGCATCATCTTTGTGTACGTTCAAAAATGTGTACTGGAATTCTGTAGGGACATCACATTCCGCCTAATAAACCAGTGTATAAGGTTGACTTATATTAATGACTTTTCAAGGTAAAATTTTGAAAATGAGAAGCTAAAGGACTTCTACAACTCCAGCTAATTCTGCTGCAGCTTTGCAACAGTGAAAGCATGTCTGTAGTCCAACTGTCACAGAGTCCTGTATCTCCCGAATTATAACTCTATAGCTATGACTGTCACTGGCATTCACGTAACTCTTTTGGTATACTTACATTTGAGAATAAATATAAAATCAGAAGGAAAAATACAGTTTAACCAAAGTTCTCAGTATAAAATTCAGTTTAAGGATCAACTTAAAACATTTTATTGTACCTTCCATTCATTTTGACTCCCTGCCTCCTACTGCTCAAAACACAAAGTGTGTCTGGGACACCAATTTCTCTACAAGCAATTACTGAATGCCTATGGAGTCCTAGGTACTTAGGTAAGAAAGGAAAAGAAAACCCTTGTCCTTTCCCCAGGTTATCTGTTATCTAAATGGAGATAAGACAACTCATTTAAAATTTCTTTTTAAGGTTTGGAGCAGTGGCTCAGCTTGCCTGGCATGTGAGAGGATGCAGGTTCGAACCCCAGCACCACATACACAATGAAGTGTCAGAGCAATGAAATCCACATGAAAAACTAAATAAAACTGACTCTTTCTCTTTCACTATTCCTCTCTCTTTAAAAAAATTCTTTTTAAACATCTATAAATTATTTTATTATTACTAAATTTTTAATGAAAAATTTAAAAAAAGTATGTGTATACCCAAATTCATGTTATATAGCAAACGGTTATAGAAACACACACACACACACACACACACACACACACACACACACACAAACACACAAATAATATATAGTGGTATGCTTGTAAATGTTTGATAAATGGCTCTTTGGGGTAAAAGATTTTTGCCAATTTCTGTGATGCAATAACTCTCAACAATAAACATAAAAGTACTAACATGAAATCAGTTGGCTTGTAAAATTCTTCAAATTTTAACAATCTACACTCATGCATTGGAATACACTAGTTCCAGAGCAATACCAATGCTCAAATGTTTACTGACAGTGCAAACCATTTCTAAAGAATTTGCATAATAATTTACTTTATTAAGTATCTACTAAAAATCAGGTTCCTTGTAAGATATTAGGAACACAAAGACAATTGCTTAGTCTCCTGCCCTAGAGGGTTATAAACTAGTAAGAATAGGATTACATAAAGTAATCTCTGAGAGCAAATACTAGTGTTAAACCCTCTAAGGTCAATGGGTTAGGAATGTTTTTAAGTGGTAATCCTTGAGTTGGATATTCGATGGATAGGAAGTATTTATACTCAAGCACTATCAATGACCTGAATTCAGCAGTCCTAATACTAGGGGTTAGGAAAAAGCTGTATATACAGACACTTTGGGGACTGTCTTCCAAATCTTTTTAAAGACAAGAATTTTAAGTACCAAGGTTTCAAATCAACTACTAGTTGTCAAAATATTTGAGGGCTAGGAATGTATCTTAGTGATACGTTGCTTACCATGTGAGACTCTGGGTTTGATCCCAGGGCAGGAAAAAAAAAAAAAAGAAAGAAAAAGAAAAGAAAAAAATATCAATGAAATTTAAGTGAAATAATAGTAATTTTGCTATTTGATCAAAACCAAACCTCTTATGCCAAGATAGTGTGAAGTTTTATGCAATGTTAATAAATCACATTCAGACTTAGGTTGCATGATTAAGTAGGCTTGGAAATATTTATTAGAGAAAGTTGAGTAAGTCACTGCAGTCCTTCCCAGAGCCTTCAATCAACTCCTGTGCTTTGTGATATTTTAAGAGTATGCTATTCCAAACACCTTTACAGAGGCTCAGGATTTGCATTCCTAGAGGCACACTTTTGGAATTGCAAAAGCACACAAGGCTCACTAACAGAGTTTCAAAATACTTATTTTTAAGAACATTCCTTTGTAGGCACCGAGCTAATCAAACCAGTAACATCACTAACTGTCATTAAGAAAACACAAAAAATGTCCATTCTTGAATTCTGTTGCATCATTTCTAAATTATATCATGGGTAATACAATATCTTACAATTCAAAGAAAACGCTAAATTTCTCTAAAGGACTAGTTAAAGGCATTACCAAAAATGAACAGATGTCACACTACTTGTTTGTAGAGCCCTGATGGCATTTGGTGAGGTGATACAACAAACCAGTACCCCCAAATCTTGGTTCATTTACAGTATCAAAGTTGACCTTAGAAAGATTGTGTCCATGGTGGGAGTGGCCAGATGGGCTTTTATCCTCATTTTCTCCAGAATAGGTTTATAAATTCCTACCTTACTTTTTCAGGTGTTTCTTGGAGTCCTCTGATAAAAAGGAAATTCCACTCTAAGGGTTAGTTAACACTTAGCAGATCCAACAGAAGTTTTCTAAATGGGTCTAAGCAGGAAGTTCATCTTGCAAGGATAAATATACAGAAGCGCTAAGCTTTACTTTGGAGAGGGGAAGAATTTATGAAGGGTCTGAGATTCCTTTAAGAGGCTGAAGTTCAGGTTTGGCAGTCAGAGAAGCACCTGAGTGAGGCATCTCAAAGTCAGAGGAGTTTCTCCTTGCTGAGGGTGATGAGTCTGCTAAGGTCAGCCTCCCAGGAGACAGGAGGAGAGCAAAGAGAGTAGGGAAGTGGCAGTGTCCGTGCATGACCAGCACGTCTAGAGCCAGCTGGACGGTGACAGACGCCAAGGTTTTGGAATTTCTTCCTAATGTACGATGACACATGTTTACTTATTACCCCAAATAGAGTGCACCTGGTACCCTCAGTGTGTTTGGACCCAGGGAAACTACAAGCTGTCTGTGGCTGTTTGTTTTTGCCAATAAAGTGCTATTTGGACCCAGCCTCACCTGTCTACTCTACGCAGGTCCAGGCTGAGCAGTTTCATGGATGACCACGTGGTCTCAAGCGCTTAAAATATTTACCATCTGGTCTTTGATAGAAAAAGTTGGCCACTCCTTGTATTCAGATAGACCTTTCCTTTTACCTGATTCCAATTTTCCAGAATGTTTTCAAAGTATTTTGAAGTTTACATTTTTTTGAATGGGATTTTCACTATGAAAAGGTTCAGGTTATTTTACACTAAAAAAGCAAATTATAATTAAGTCTATAATAGCTAGGCTAGCACATGCAACTGAAAAGGGGAAAATAAATGTGTTTTGAAAATATCTTTTTATAAGACCATAAATATCTGGATGCTTCCCAAGATGTGGAACGCCAACTGATTAGCTATATTTAGCCAGGTGCATTTTATAAACACTAGCAGTGAAAATTAAGCATTAGAAGGAAAAATAATTTTATGTAACATTCTCTGTAAAAAAGAATTCAAATTTCAAACATTAGTTTTCTTGATCTTTCAAAATGCACCAAGAAGTACGTACAAGTTATAACCATGCCAGAGATTTTAGAAAATTGAAAAGAATGTGTAGTTTTTAATTTAGTTGCACAATATTTTATTGCCTGATTGATAGAAGATATCACTGTGATCTTTAAATAAGAGGCCTTCAAACTCAGAGTAAACAATGTATTTTTCAGTTGTATAGGAGAATATCAGCAAAGTAGAATGAGGAATGTTCCTTCTCATTATCTAAATTGAAATAAAATGTGTTTCTTGATCTTTCAACATCAGGACTCTTCATGTCAGAATGACATTTGGTTAGAGACTCGAGTGGAGGCAAATAGATCATCCTGAAAGAATCTGGGGCTTTGGAGCCAGACTGGGGTTTGACTGCTGGAACAACTACCTTCAAGCTTGTCTGAGCTTAAGTTCCTACTCAATAGAATGACCATAATATTTTTTCTTAGAGATATGACATGTACAATACCTGAAGAAATAAAATAATGGCTCTTATTTGTCAATTTGCCTCCTCTGTGCTCAGAGTGTCACTACCTACATCGTCAAATCCTCACAAAAGCCTTAATAGGTAAGCGCTATTACTATGTCTAATTCACAGATGAGGAGATTTTAGTGTAACTTCCAGTTTATAAAAATCTACCCTTAGAAGAGCAGCTACCAATGATCTGGTGCTTCCTAAATGCTGGGAAATAGATACGTAGCCATTTAGTCCACAGTGCCAGAAGGTATGTTTTTATTACCTCCATTTTGAAAATGGGGAAATTTAGGTTTACAGAATTAAACAATTTCCAAAATCATGCAACTAGTAGGAGGCAGAGTTGGGGGTCAGAATTTAGAAGACAAAAGCCTGGGGACCTTGCCTTTAACTTCTAACATAATGCCTCATCAAGGAGTAGCTGTTATTCTCACCCCAGGCACCAGCTAAGAAGCATAAAATCAATGCACCAGAAAAACACATTTATGCATATGACTGAAACCTGACATACGTAATTAGGATTCAAATAATTTTAAGCACAATCTCTTGAGAATATTCACCTTTGTATTGAATTGCCATGTAAAGATGAGGACAACTTATAATAGTCAAAACAGAGCTAAGCATGCCACACGTGAATCCATTTCCCCCAGGACAATCATTAAAAGAACAAAATTTGAGATTTTATATTTCAGTGTTATGTTCCTCTCTGCATCAGCTACCTTAAATGGTGCATGCTGCTGGGAATTGATAAAACCTGTAATTATCATCTCGAGCTCTGAAAGGGTACAGTGCAGCAATGCTTATGAAAGAATACGATGTCGGATGAACTTCATGTCAGAAAGATGAGTTTGAGTTCCTGTATTTGTGTACCCACACCACAGATTGTCAGCCTGAGCTATGTAGCTTGCCCGACTTTGCCTTTGCCCAAACAGCCTCAGTATCATGGGATACATCGATGAGAATTTCTATTTGGATAGACCTTTTCTTCCTCTTTTGATTTTTAAATTTTATTTGGCCGTCAATCATCAGAATTAGGAATGTATATCTACTAAGGAAAAATGCTGAAAACCCTTGGTTTTTATGACAACATTTGGACAAGTTTTGAGGCAATTGTCTTCATACAACAAAAAACAATGTTCAGATACAATCAGATATCTGTTGATGACCTAACTCTAGGTCAACCATTTTGGAAAGTCTGCAGGAGACTGAGGAATTAGTTCATAGTCTGCAATCTGGCTGGGGAAAGAAAATATTCAAAATGTGAATGCTAGGGCTGGAGCAGTGGCTTAATGGTTGGAGTGCTTGCCTGGTATGCAAAAGGACCCAGGTTCAAACCCCAGGACCACATGTACAACTAAGTGTCCGAGAAACAAAGGCCAGATGAAAAAATAAATAAAATTGATCCTCTCTTCTATCTCCCTCTCTCTCTCTCTTTTTTTTTTTTTTAAGTAAATGCTAGTGAGTAGTCTTTTCTATTTTGCACTTTCTTCATTTAATTCTTCCAAACTCACAAGGAACATGATCCTTCTTTGGGTCACTGATCCAACTTTTGAGCATGCCACGTGGTGGTAGAAATATGTTTGCCTGATATTTACAAAGGATTAATGAGGGCTTTTATGGGCCTTTAATCTAAGCACTGGGTACTGTATCAGGTCTGGGGATGCAGCCATGACAAAGGCAAAGCTCCTAATCCTCCAAAATAGACAAAATATGGAAACATAATATAATCACATGGTGCATAAATATGGAATTTAAGAAAAACACTTGCTGTGAAGAAAATAAATGAAAGAGTAAAAAGGAATTGAGTGGTGGGGGAGCAATGCAGTTTTAGATGGAACCATCAAAGACAGCTTTTTAGGGGACATCTGATCAGATTCCTGAGAGATGAGTGAAGAACTGAAACACCCAAAGTTCTCCTGAGTCAAAAGAAACAGCAAGGAGGAAGGCCTTGAGGCTCAAGCAAGCTTGGCATGATCATGACAGACAGTGTGGCTCGGGGCAGTGGTACTGGATGAGTCCAAACAGAGGGGATATAGGACACTGGGCCATATTCTAGATGGGCTGTGACTATAATGAACCATTCAAAAGGTTTTGGGTTGTGGGACAATGGATAGGATTGTATACTATAAAAATTATATTATCACTGTGGCTTCCATGTAAAGACAGGATGGTAGGGTAATGATTGAGTGGAAGAAGGAAGACACTTAGGAAACAACTATAAGTGAGATGTGATAGTGACTTGAACTACGGTGGTAGCAGTAAAGGTTTCAAGATGTGGGTGGGCTCAGCAGAGATTCGGAGATTGAATACAACAGTACTTGCTGATAGATTGGATCTAGCAATAGCGTCTTAGAATTTAGCCATCAACTAAGAAGGGATATGGAGCTGACATGAGAGTTCTGGTAGAGCCACAGTTAAGTTTGAGGTGTCTACTGTGTATCTCCGTGGACAGGTATCTGCAGCCCAGAGAAGCAACTGGGGCTGCAGATATAAATTTTGATTGCCCCTCACACATAAGGATGTGTTTTTTGTTCCCCCTCAAGTTTAACATACTGTTTTTAAAGTAATGGCAGGCATTTTCCTTCAAAGTGAATTACTTTCTCTAGGAGTTAGTTGTACTTGTGACCTTCTAAACTACTCTGGCACCTTATGACTCATAATCCTTTACTACTGAAAGTATATATAAAAGGAACCACTGCCCCCTACAACTTTTCAAATGTCCTTGAGATATACTCAGAAAGTAATTGTGAAAATTATATTGGAATATATATATAGGGCATTTTTAGACTGTAACAGAAACTTAACACTAAAAATGATAGTTTTAGCTATAACTACTGTTCACCTCAAAATTGCTTTATCACATTTTTAAAAATTTCAATCTAGAAGTATTTTAGTGAGTAAATGGTGAATAAAAATTAATTTTAAACTACTGTAGTTTTTAGAACAAAGCTCATATAAGTAGTGTTATCTTTAAGAGAGAGCGATAGTGAGAGAGAGAGAGAATCAATTTTATTTAGTTTTTCATGTGACTTTCATTGCTCTGACACTTCGCTGTTTACGTGGTGCTGGGGTTCAAACCCATGTCCTTGCACATGCCAGGCATGTGTCATAACTGCTGAGCCACAGCACCAGCACCAGTAGTGTTACTTTTGATAAAGAGAGGACTTTAATAAATCAAGTAAATTCTATTATATAATCACTACAGAAGATGTAGTTTGTAAAGCTGTCATAATGCTGAATTGTAGGAGAGAAAGAGGACTTTGGTTTTCAAATTTGTCACCAAGTTAGTTGTGTGACTAAAGACAAATCATTTAAGTGTCCTAAGCCTCAGTCTCCTTGTTTGTAAAATGAGCTCTGTCAACACCTTCTTTTACACTTCTAGGCTCCAGAGTTGTGAGACAACAGATTTCAAGGTTACTTTTAAAGCCACTTACTTTGTGGTGCTTTATTAAGACATACCTAGGAAACTAATATGGTCACTATTTTGATAAACTTTCCAGATATAAACAAGGCAATAGTACTTGTTTAGAAAGATCTATCTGTCTGCTAGCAACCATTAGATAAGGGGCTGTGTCTCTTTTCACAAACACTACAGAGTGACAGTAAGGTACGTATGAATCAGGTTGTGTAATCTTTCACCAAAAAAAAAAAAAAAAGTTTTTGCTCTCTATAATAAAGTATCTCTCACCTCCCCCTACTTTAAAAGAACAATCAGGATTCTGGATATGGAGTCAAACTGGCAAGCAGACCTGGAGATGAGCCACTTTTAGATGTATAATGGGTGATGATATAATATCCAGTGGTGTTCTTTCAAACATGACCAGAACCAAAGGCCTAAAAGACAAGGGAGGTCATTATGTTGCCCAGACTCCAGAAGCAATATTTGATTTGGATCAAGGCAGTACAGACACTCTAAGCAAATGGGGGAGGGGACATGGAGAATTTTAAACAATCCCATAAGGAAACTCTTAAAGGAAAATAGCATCCATCATTTTGTCAACTGTGATTTGGTTAAGACTGAGCTTTTAGAGCAGTTTCTTGGAACTTTGCGATATAAAGCATGGTGCTATTTTACTGCTCAAAGCCATTTTAATACATTGATGTAACTCAGTACTTTGTCACTAGTTATTACCACTAGACAAAGACAATCTGTGAAAAAAAATCTACAATTGTCAGAGCCACAAATTCTTTAGATTTTAAAGAGAAAAAACAACCCCTCTCCCCATTGTAAGAGAAAGAAAATCATGACATGACATCTGGGTTAATGAAACTATTTGAAAGTGATTTCAGGAGACAATAACAAGTGAGGTCTATTTAGTAGCATAAATGGTAACCAGGAGTTAGCAACAAGTTTATAGTTAAAAGATCAAGAGGATACAGAGATTAGCTGGGTTTATATCCAGATGAACCAGAAATCATAACACCTATTTCAAGGGAGTATATAACACAGGTAAAAAAATTATGCAAAAGGACATGATTGGAGTGAAGTTATTCTCACCAAATGATCTGAAGATATCACCAGTTGGAAAGTCATTGCTTCAGAACCTCAAGCTGTTGAAGAAAGAAGTGGAATGGAAATAGTTGCTCTACTGAATTCCCCAGTAATTCCTAATACCTTTCACTTGAAGTTTAAGAAGACTGGAGAGGTGGGGTTTGAGCTGACCCAAGTGCCAGAAAAGAGGAAGTCATCTTGAGGAGGTGGCCTTCTGGCATACAAGGCCAAACTCTCTGGAGGTCTAAGTAACACCGATCAACTAGACACAGAGAAGAGAACAAATTAGTTCAAGCCACTTTCTGTGTCCTCTTTAGAATATTTTGGATCCTTTGTTTTTAGTTTGCCAAAAAAGAGAGTGGAAAAAATTGCTTGAGACATTTTATTGCCAGGCCTGGAAGTGGGTACATCACTTCTACCACATTACTTGGGCTGGAATTCAGTAACAAGGCCATATTTTTACTGTAAGGTTGGAAACTAAGGCTGCTGTTTGATATTGGCTGTTGGTTTTTTTTTTTTTTTCCCTAGGACTTCTACAAATTCAGAATTATAGAGTTTTTACACCTGTTTTTCTTCTCTTCCACACTGAGAATCATGATACTGAAGGTCACAGAAAATTACAAGATTTATACTGTATCATAATAATTCATTTGCTTTATCCCATGAATCCTAAAATTATAATATTAATATTGCTACTAGTTATGACTACTGAAAATTATAATGTTTTTGCATGTTTTGGGCGTTCTGTATCCCTTCCTCCATTTTTATTGTAGCTACATTTTTCAAAGTATATAGCTACGATTTGTCCTTTTAACTTTCATTTCTTCCTATTTCCAAAAGAGCATATATTTAAAATTTTTACCTCCAGTCCCTGGTTTGCTGTCTCTCAAGTCATTTTGAATGTCTAAGGCTTGATTTCTGGAAGATTCTTTTAGAAATACTCATATAGTTTCTGAGTTCATGCTTAGAGATAATGGTGACTCTGCCTTTTATAATTTTAGATTAACTTTGCTGGATATAAAATCCTTCGCTCAAATTTTCTTGACTATCTTAAGGAAATTAAGATTATCCAATAATAATTTTGATGGTCTTGTAAAATATGTGCTCTTGCTCTCTACATTCCCAAAGTTTTGTATGTTTTTATGACTAGCAATTTGATTGCAGGTCTTGATTTTGGTTGCTCTGGGCTGATAGACTCAGGTTACAGTGTGCTCTTTTAATGTATATTTCACAGTAACTTTTCAGCAAGATTTAAAAATCTGCTCTATTTCCTACTTTTTTTTTAGGCACTTCTATGCAGAATCTTATGTTCAATATTTGTCATTTTTCTCTTAAATTCTTTATGCCTTTTCATCCTATTTTTAAATTTTCCTTCCTTTCAATTTGCTTGCACAAGTGTGTATACGCAAGACTGCTTTATTTTATATTCCTTCTCACTTATTCATCATTTCTGAAATGCTCTTTTATTTTACAGTTCATTTATGAGTTCTCTAATTCTATTTTATGTTGTTTTTCCATATTTTGTTTCATTTTCTTAAAAGCACTAGGCTCATTTTGAAATGGTTTTGTATATATGTTGAATATGTCTTTCTAGAGAGTTTTCATTTTCTACAGGATTATTCTATTTCTTATTATCATATTTGCTTGTAATTACTTGTATGATATTTGTCTTCAATACTTTTCCAATACCTATTTTTATGTGAACATATAAGAACCACATGGAAATTTTAGAGGTGAGTAAAACATTATTTGAAAAAAGAAATATACTGGATGGGTTTAATAGAAGGTTAGACGTTACAGAAGACTAGTGAACTTGAAGATATAGCAATAGAAATGATCTAAAATGAAATACATAGGTAAATAAGACTGAAAAAAAATTTAATTGACTTATAGAAAAATATCAGAAGTCTAACATATGTGTAAATGTATTACAGGAACAGAAGGGGAGAAAATTATTTAAAATACCGGGTGATAAAAATGTATAAATTTGCCAAAAATGTATAAATTCACATGTCCATGAAGTTTGATATCTTCCAAATAGAAGAAACATAAAGAAACCTACAACAAAGAATAACAATCGTATTGCTTAAAATAGCAGTAAAAAGAAGAATATTAAATACAGTCAGATATAAGCACATCACATACAGAACAAAGTTATGAATGACAGCAGACTCATAAGAAACTATGCAAGGCACAAGACAATGGAGGAAAATCTTTTTGATGAAAAAAGTCAATCTAGGATTTTATGTTTATAGAAATTATTCTTTGGGGTGGAATGGTGGCTCCATGGTTACCACACTTGTCTAGCATGTGCAAGGATGTGAGTTCGAACTCCAGCACCATGTACACGACAAACTGTCAAAGCAACAAAAGCCACATGAAAAACTACAGATTCTCTCTCACTATCCCTTTCTCTCTCTCTCTTTAAAGAGAAAGGAACAGTGTGAAAGGGAGAGAGAATCAATTTTATCTAGTTTTTCAAGTGGCTTTCATCGCTCTGACACTTTGCTGAATACATGGTGCTGGGATTTGAACTCTCATCCTCACACATGCCAGGCAAATGCTACAACCACTGAGTCACCACTCCAGCCCCTGTCCCTCTCTCTTGCCAAAAAAGATGAAACTCAGATATTGGATAGTCCTCAGGCTCATGGAAGGAAATAACCTACTCAAAGAAATAGGGTAAAATGTAAATAATAAAATATGAGTAAAACAATTTTTCCCTTGGCCTTATAGATGCTAATAATTTATCCTGTGTGTTATGTAACACAGCTTTTAGATAAGTAATAGTTTGTTCTAAGTTTAACAAAAAAGCAATTGAATATTTTAAAATTATAATGGCTTTTCAGATTAGAAATGAACAAGTCACTGAAACAGTTTACAGGATGAATTATTGTAGTGCACTGGCTAAAACACACAAAATATTAATGAAGCTGCCTATAGATTATATTGCTGAAGGCCTGCCGGATGAGAAGTCAATAAAAGAAATCATGGAGGTTCCATTTGCCAAATGAATTAACAATTAAATTGAAACATGAAGACTGGGTTGATATCTTGTCTGCAGAATTATAATTTTTCCTTAAAAATGGACAGGTGTACAAATTTCACTGGATTAGTTGCATCTGCCTGGTATCAACACCAAAATTCAACAAAGATCTTTTATTTTAATGCTTGACATCAAATACAAGTTGTGCTGAAAATGTTAAACTTTTTGGATTTCATACAGTTACCTTTGTAAGTTTCAGATAATATTTGTATTGGTGATTAAAAAGCAATGGGGAGTAAAACTACTAACATCAATCAGGTTCTTATATTTTTCTCTACTGCTAAAAAATAGTTTCATTCAAGAATGTTTTTAAAAACTTATTAAAAATGAGTGCAGATCCTTTTACATTCTGTGTGATGAATGGGAAATATGCATAAATTTGTTTTCCTGTATATGGAAGCACAGTGTCTTGATAATCCTTTTGAGTTGCAAGCTCAAAGATCTGCTTTTTTGTGTGTGTGTGTGCTTAGGAGAGTTTTAGTTGATACAATGCCTAACAAACTATGATTATTTGTCTGGATATTTAAGACATTTTCTTGAATAGAAATGAACTAGGTCTATTAATGCAAGGAAAATAACTGAAAGGATCTGATGCCAATGGTAAAAACTAAACCATATGTAAGGTTAGAATGAACTCTTGACTCCTTAGAGGCAGCCTGAGGTTTGTCAGATTTGAAATTTTATCACTGGTGGGAGGTGGTTCATATTTAAGAAAAATAGTTCAAAACAAATACATTAGGTACCAATTGAATATTTTTGTAGAATGAGAGAAAACACACATACACACACATCACAAATTACTAAAGAATTGGTAATTCTCCCTTTAACAGAAATACTTCTGATTGAAAACAGTCCTCCCCTCTGCACCTAGAACCTCCTCTTCCTCCCAGGAACTCCTTGCACTTCAGGGTCCCATGAAAGTGAAGGGACCTAAGCTTAAATTCTAGGGCTTCGGTTAGCACATAGCTCTTCCATATGATTCAAGTGATCGTGCATTATATGTTGAAAAATCCACCTATTCTCACTGCACTGCTGTTATTTTTGCCATAAATCAGCTGATCTGTAAGTTCATGTTTAGATTCAATATTTTGATCCATTGATTTATGTTTACATTTTGCATAAATTCCTCATTGTCTTAATTACTAATTCTATGTAACTCTTAGTTTCATATCTATTCACTTTGAATCTATCAGTCCTCCATCTGTGTCTCCTTCAAAATTAGCTCAGCTATTTGGAGCCTTTGGTAAAGCTATATGAATTTTGCTTTGTCAATTTAATAAAAAATAAATAACAAACTACTGGGATTTTGATAGGTGTTATATTAATTGTTAGTTAACATCTTTACAATAGTAAATCTGCTAACCCTCCAACACAGTATACATACTTGCACTTATTTAGGTAACATCTCTCAATGATGATTTTACATTATGTTGGATAAGACATCTCTACAATACTCAAAAAAAAAAAGGGAACTATTAACTGTGTAAGAAAAGTCCTTCCATGAAGGAAAAGCATTGGTATTTCTGAATGATATCATTTCAATTCAAACACTAAATATATGTCATATTTGATGTCTAAGCAGAAAAAATTATTTTGGTTGACTTTTATATCTGGCACAATCATTTGGTAAAAGACTGTAAACGTCTTCAACCTCTGCATGTGGATTCCATGAAGAGATCCTGGTAAAGATGCCCAAGTAGGAAAGTAGAGCTTTAGCTACCCAGAATGTTTTTGCTCTGAATAGGGTGTTGCTGTTCTCTAAACTTTCCAGCATGCTTGCTCAGAAAACAGCTGTAGGGTACAGCTGTGGTTATGGTTTAGATGTGAGGTGTCCCCCAAAAAACTCATGTGAAGCAAAGCAAAAGTTTAGAGGTGAAATGACTGGGTTATGAGAACCTTAACCTACTCAGTGCAATAATCCCTATTAGGGTAGTTACTGTGAACAGGTAGGGTGTGGCTGAAGGAGGTGAGTCCCTGGGAGCATGCCTTTGGGGCATATATTTTGTTCTTGTTGAGCAGAGCTCTTTTTCTGCTTCTTGGTGGCCATGAACTGCCCTGCTTTCCTCTAACACATCATTCCACCATGATGTTCTGCCTCACCTCGAGCCCCAAGGACTGGAGCCAGCTATCTGTGGACTGAAACCATGAACTCTCAAATAAACTTTTCCTCCTCTAATTGTTCTTGTCAGGCCCTTTTGTCACAGTAGCAAAAAAGTAGAGTGAAACAGCTACCATCACCCAGTATAAGTAGCAAGAACATCATTTACCCAAGTTAGTGGATGAGAGGTATAAAACTCAGAATGTGAGGATTAAGACGAAAACAGGCTGACAAAGGAGCAGCAGCAAATTTTCCTAATATACAGTGAACTGTCCTCAGAGTCGTCATATTAATGCAAAAACAGTACCTGTAGCTACAGAAATTTTGTATTTGTTTATGTTTCTCTAATATTTGCTTATATCTCAATATTTGTTACAACCTAATAAAGTTGGTACAGGTAAATCTCTCTCCTCTACTAGACTACAAAAACCCACCCTCAGAATCTTGTACTTGGTTGGACTTCAGCACTGAGCACTTTCAGTATATACGCCAAACCTATAAATATTAGTAATGCTAATTTATGTAAGTAAATTGTTTTGAGTCAGTCTCAAAAGATTTAAAAAAGTGAGTATATATGTGACCTCTCATTGAAATGACAATTTTGCATGTTATTTTTCTCTGCTGAAACAAATTGGAGAAAAAATTGGAAGTTTTAAAAATTTACGGAGGAAAAGAAAAGTGTGCCTTTCTGGATTAACCTAGCCAATGTAGAAAATTCCCTGCAACAGTGCATGTTAATTTCAATTAACACAAGTCATGAACTATTCTGGTTTGGTTGTATTTGAACTAATTTCCATTATTCTAACAAGATCAGAAAACTGTATGACTCAGTTATTTCAGGCAAACTCACGGATTTGGTCCCTGTGAGCTTGATTTTTTTTACAACCAATAGAGCGAACTGTTTGATAACAGAAAATAACTATGTACAGAGCCGTTGAGTTAACATTCAACAAAGTATGGGAAAATAACTACATAAATCTTTTAATTAGATTGAAAGTAAATTATATTTTGATCAATAACTACAGGCTTCAACAGCTAAGTTTAGAAACACGAGCATGGTACTGATCAAAGTGGACAGAACCATGCTGGCATCTTCCTCATCCATGCTTCTTGGTCACTCCCGTCTCAGTAAATGGTGTCAAGTTTTAACCCATATTTCATACACTGAAGCCTGATCCCCAGTGTGATGGGATCTGGAGTTGGGATGTTTGGGAGGTGATTAGGGTCCTGATAAAAGAGATCCAGAGAGCTCTGTTGGCCCTTCTGTCTGTGAAAAGAACAAAAATATGAACATCTCTGAACCATGAAGAGCGCACTCACCAGGCACCAAATTTGCAAGCACCTTGAGAGAATTCCCAGGCTTCAGAACTATGAGAAATAAATTTCTGTGTTTAAAGCCATTCAGTCTATACGTTATAGTAACCCCAACAGACTACACAAAACGTAATTCTTAACAGTAGTTTAAGACAAAAACATGCACTGACACTTGATGCTTATTCCCTTTTACATTCAAACCTTGAGTAAATTTTTTAGCTCTGTTTTGAATATTATTCAGAATGTACCAGTTCTTACCAGTTTCACTGTTAATACTCATCTTTTCTAGCCCGGATTATTATTATTATTTTAACAAAATCTGTGTGATTCTATTTTTTGAGTTTTTTAGAAAATTAAGGAGTTATTGTAAATCATAAATGTGTATAAAGTAACAATGTGATATGCATTTTCTCCTAAACCAGTTACCCCTACATTGCCCACACCCCAGTCTTTTGATTCCTCTATATTTTGCCCCTATAACTGATATTTAGATTGTGAATTTTCCAGACTTAAATGATTGCATAAAATATTATTTGGTTTCTGGTGTGGGGGTGTAAAGAAGATACTATATTGTTCATTTGTCTCCCCAGATCCCTCCCTATACCCTCCCTCCCGCCTACACATCTATGGTTACCCTAGATTATGTGTTGCTACACCTTTACTGGGTCTAATACATAAGTTAAACAACCTTTCACCAAGCTTGGGTTTTGCTATAGCCTCCACAGATGAGGGAAAACATTTGATCCTTGAGTCCTGGGTTTGGCTGACTTCACTCAGCATTTCTTCCATTGCCATCTATTTTCCTTCAAAGGCTGCAATATCACTGTTTCTAGCTGAGTAGAACTCCATAGTATATTACAGAGCTTTGGGATCCATTCATCCAGTGAGGGGCATCTGGGTTAGTTCCATAATTTAGCTATGCTGCTACGAACAGACTTTGCTGTGTTGCTCTAATGTACTGATTCTAACTCCTGTGGGAAAACACCCAGAAGAGGAATAGCAGGTTTATACAGTGGATCCAACCATAATTATTTCAGGAGTTCCTATGCTGCTTTCCAGAGAAGCTGTACCAGTCTGTAGTCCAACCAGCAGTGTGCTACTGTTCCTATCTCCCCACAACCCCTCCAGCATCTGTTATTATGTTCTTCATCTTTGCCAGCTGACTGGAGTGAAGTGAAATCTTAATGTAGTTTTGATTTGCATTTCTCTGATTACTAGTGATTTAGAACACTTTCTCACGTATTCATTGGCTTGTTCGATTTCATCTGTTGGAAATTTCCATTTAGCTCTCTGGCCCATTTTTTGATTGGACTGTTTGTGTTTTTTACATTAAATTTTTTGAGTTCTTTGTAAATTTTGGATGTTAGTCCCCTGTTGGAGGAATCACAGGCCATAATTATCTCCCATTCTGTAGGTTGTCTCTTGACAATTTTGACCAATTCCTTGGCTGAGCAAAAGCTTTTTAGTTTAATGTCTAACCTGGATTATTACAATAATATTTAATACTAAAGTATTTATTCCTTCAATTGTTTATCCATCCACCCATCTAACAACTACTAAGGGACTAACCACCTATATTAAACACTATTCTGGGTACTTCAGTTACAAAGACTTGCTCTTATGGTCTTTACAAAAGGATCAGATGGGCACATTGTCCCAAGACAAAATTGTCAGGACATTAAACAGAATTAATGAGAAAATAATTCTTATGACCAGGTATTTCAATGATTATATTACCTTTTATATTTATTCAAAACAGAAATATTTGTTGTTTTGATCAATTGTATATTACTAGTAATGAGAAAATATTTCCTCTGAATTAACATTTAAAATATGATCATGATATGTAGTAGATTTAAAAATACATTTTTTATTATAGATAGGTATGACAACCAGTGAAACTTTCACACCTAAAACCATGCTACATAGGCGGATTCTGTAGGTCAAAGGTTCTCAATAGCACATGACTGACATTTTGGGTGGCTTAATTTCTTGTTGGGGGTGTTGTACAATGTTTTGCAGCATCACTAGCTTCTTCCCATCAGACCCTGATGGCACCCCACTCTCCAGTTATGACACCAAAAATATCTCCAGACAGTACAATATAAAATTTCAACTATAAAAACAGATGATGATTGGTATCAAACACTAAGGTATTTAATTTCACTGGATACACATAAGGCAATGATAGTAATTATAAAATGACAATTTACAGTACATTGGAAATTACATTAATTGCCATTAGTTAAAATGATGGTCAAGAACTCTGGATAATTACGATTCATTAACCAAAAGCATACTATAGTTTATAGAAAAGGTGAGGGATATATATTAAAATTCACTTACTGATTCTTGCCCAATCCTTACCATAGTACTTTAGAACACTGAGGTTATCTCACATGATTCTAAGGGTTCTTCCCTCCCCCATCTGAAGAAGTGATCTTGATAAACATCTTAGAAAATTTAACTGGAAAGAACATGAAAGCTTTTTAAACAAATACAAACTAGATACAAAGCAAACATTTTCAAAATTCAAACTGTATAGACTAGTATAATTTTTTAACTTTCACTCTTCAAATGATACTTCTACAATCCTAAGGCATATTCCAAGAACAGCTTGAGAACTCCACAGTTCTTTTCCATACAGAGAAACACTGCCCCCTTAATTCTGGTGATACTCACCAAAACAGTCTCTTTAGGTCCCAATTCTATCAGCTTAATCAGTTTACTGGCAAGAATGCCAATCGTTAGTATTATCAATATAGAATTATGTAGTCCTTTTATAGTTTTAAGGCAATTCTACACCTACTATCTAGTATTAATGAAAGCAAGCAGAAAAGAAATGAGAATGGAGTATATAATAACTTGCCTATTTTATAATTCAGCAGCAGCAGCAGTGCTCAGATCTCCAGACCAATCACATCAACCTCACTTCAGAGGAAATTGAGCTACAGCCAGTAACTTTGTATTGTATGGAGTATGGGGAAGCTTGAAGGCAAGGTTAAATTCCTGCCAATGGATCACACAGGGCTCAATTACAGCGCCAAAGCTTCTCATTTTGCACAGACTTTGAAGACTAAAATTTCCAACTTGCACGTAGTTTAACAGGTAAAACCCACTTCTTTGTTGTACGTATTTTATTAAACTATCCAAAGATTTTTTTTCAGTTTGAATTCTTACATCACAAAGGACAAAACATTAGCCTCACTAGTATTTTTCCAACGAGGAGGGCTGTTAAAATCAAGTAAGACAGAAAATCCAAAAAAGTGAATTTGATAATACAGCATGAAGTCTCCATAACGAATTCTACAGATGCTAGTTACTATAATCGTCCTAAATGATTTTTCAACCCCTAAAACTGATTCAGTAAAGACTTAGGATAGTAACAACCATTTCTTTTAATTATTTTAGCGCTAAAATAAAAAAGCATTATAATTCAACACACACTCGCGGCTACTACTGGAGAGTTCGGGTCCCCAAAACTTGAACTACCAGGAGCAGCTCAGCTCCAGCAGAGCCACAGCGCCCCGTCCGCGGTCGCGAGGATCCGAGCCCGCCTGGGCGAGCAGCAGGCGGCTCCGCATCTCCAAGGCGGCCGCGGAACGCGCTGCAGCCCGCGGGGCAGGCCCGAGCCCGGAGGCCGCGCGCTCCTCCGGGACCCTCCGGGGGCGACAGCGGGAAATCGCTTCTCCGAGGGGAAGGAAAAGGCTTCAGAGCCGGGCTGGCGGAGCAGTCAGGCCGGGAGCACTGCCAAAGCCGCCCGAGCCCGCTTCTCCGCGGCGGCTAGCGCAGACCTTCCGGAAACAGCAGGCCGCGGCGGTACCCATTTTTCCTTCAATGCGGTGTGTTTTGGAGTCTTCGTTCTTCCCGGCGCTCGCTTAGGGAAATTTGAAGAGCCTCGGGAGAGCAGCTGCCAAGAACGCATCCAACAGCCCTTCCACCCCAAGTCACGCCCCGGCCACCGCAGGCCCCGCCCCCGGCGCGCGAACTCCCGCCCACGCTCCCAGCCTCGCCCCGCCCCCGGCGCGCAGCCCGCCGTATAAGGCCCGGAGAAGGCCGCCCCGCCCACTCAGGCCCCGCCCCCCAGGGAAGGGGCTGCAATAGGTCCTACAGAGTTCCTTTCTTTCCGTCCCCTCTTCCATTAGGGGTCGTTGCCACAATGGCAATGGGCCATAGAACCATAAAAAGCCCCTCAACAATCACAAAAGAGGAACTACTACTAAAAAAAGTCTCCCCACCTCCGGAACTCGCGAGTTCTTCCCTCCCTCTAACGCTCGAACTCCGCCCTCACTAAGCCGCACCACAACCGCCCCCGCGAGCCCGCGCTTACGCTTTCCGGGCGGCGCGCGACGCGCTCGCTCCGCCTCGCCGGCCCCGCCCCCGGCCCCCCGTCGCTCTCCGGCGAGCCCGCGCACTCGAGCCGGGGCGTGCGGCGTCAAGGGCGCGCGGGCGCCTCATCCTTTCCACCTTCCTACACTGTTGCTACTTTTGGGTGTGAGACATTCCAGCTCCTCTTCCCCTGGCGTGAGTTCCTCCTCTCCTCGAAGAAGCCCGCTCGCTCGCTACCGGGTGCCGCCGCAGCTCTCGCGCCCGAAGTGGGCAGTACGCGTGCGCGCGGCCGCGTGCGCACTCCCGCCGGGTCCCCGCGCTCCCGCCCCCTCCCGCTCCTCTATAACTTGGCTGGCGAGGAGGAGGCGCCGCCGGAGTCGGAGGGCGGGGAGCTCGGAGGAGGGAGCTCGAGAGTTGTGGAGACTACTGACTGGGAGAAGTCGCAGCCCGCTCGGGTCGGCGCCTTCCCGCTCCCAGGCTTCCCCTCTCTCACACCTACTCCGCCTCCCGCGCCCTCGCGCCTTCTCCCGCCCCGGGTCCCTGCGGTCGCCCTTCGGGCCGCGGCGCGGTGGGGGCGCCCCGGGGTGCCCTCGCCCTCCCGGTGCGGGCGGGCGGGCGGGATGTGGCGCCTGGTGCCCCCGAAGCTGGGCCGCCTGTCCCGCTCGCTGAAGCTGGCGGCGCTGGGCAGCCTGTTGGTGCTGATGGTGCTGCACTCGCCGTCGCTGCTCGCCTCCTGGCAGCGCAACGAGCTGACCGACCGGCGCTTCCTGCAGCTCAATAAGTGCCCGGCGTGCTTCGGCACGAGCTGGTGCCGCCGCTTCCTCAACGGGCAGGTGGTGTTCGAGGCGTGGGGCCGCCTGCGCCTGCTGGACTTCCTCAACGTGAAGAACGTGTACTTCGCGCAGTACGGCGAGCCCCGCGAGGGCGGCCGCCGCCGAGTGGTGCTCAAGCGCCTCGGCTCGCAGCGCGAGCTGGCGCAGCTCGACCAGAGCATCTGCAAGCGGGCCACCGGCCGGCCCCGCTGCGACCTGCTGCAGGCCATGCCGCGCACCGAGTTCGCGCGCCTCAACGGCGACGTGCGCCTGCTCACGCCCGAGGCGGTGGAGGGCTGGTCGGACCTGGTGCACTGCCCCTCGCAGCGCCTGCTCGACCGCCTGGTGCGCCGCTACGCCGAGACCAAGGACTCGGGCAGCTTCCTGCTCCGCAACCTCAAGGACTCGGAGCGCATGCAGCTGCTGCTGACCCTGGCCTTCAACCCCGAGCCGCTGGTGCTACAGGTAGGCGCGGGGCGGGCGGGGGGCGTCCTGCGGGAGGGGCGGCGCCCGGGCGCCGGGGGCGACCTGCTGCTGGAGAGGCTGCGCCTGTCACCCGCGCTCGGCGCCGCTCAGATTCGGCTGCGGAGCCTTCAACGCCAGAGGGAGTGCGTCTCGCACGCTCCCGAACGTTTCTCAGCGAGTTCCCTTCCGCCCTGCTCCGCGTCTTTCTGCTCTCCGCCCCGGGCTGAGGTCCGCGGCGCCCCGTGCCCCAGCCCCGGAGCCCGCAGCTCCTCGCGCGTGGTTTTACGCCGCGTTCGCGCTTCCCTTCGCAGTCCCGCGTGGCTGGCCCAACTTCGGCCCCGGAGACGGCCTTTGTTTTAAGTTCGCAGTCGGTTTACCTGGCTGTCCTTCCGAAAGCGCATTGGGGACAGCGGGGAAGAGGAGGTCAGGGAATGGGACAGTGGTCGGTGCTAGGGCTGACCCAGGAGCCGTGCCTGGGGCCGGAGTGGAATCTGAGACCCCCGGGAACGTGAGGCCGCGTTGGATGGGGGCTGGGGAGGCTAAAGGCCAAGTCGGACATTTTCACCCGGGTCCGCGACCTGCCCTGTTGTGCTAATCAGGTTGAAAGGAGAGAAAATGTTAGGCCGGCGAGAAGCGGAGGAGGAGGTTCTGCCGTCTCGCCTTATTGCGTCGTTTGCTCTCTTCTGACTTTATTTTGAAAGTAGATGGCCCTTTTAGGGGACTAGATAGGAATCTTTTTGATGGTGACAGCAAAGAAGAAAAAAAATGTTTGCCTTTGGAGTTCTTGAGTTTCTGCGCACCCCCTCCCTGCTGTAACGCGGTGTCCTTGGACAGTGATTACAGCTGTGGGGTTGTGATCCCTTTTCCGCAACTCCAGGAAAAGTTCTGTGCTCCTGTTTCATGCCAGTTTTGCAGTATATCAAAAAGAAGAGGAGAGGGAAAGTGACTCAAAATTAATCACAAGTAATTTTGGTGTGTAGTTGAACGCCCTTTCTGCTCTGCTAGGAATGTGACTAATGGCTGGAGGGTTTGTAAACAGTGGGTTTTCTTTCTTTCTTTCTTTCTTTTAGTCTAAAATGCACCAATAGGAATGTGCATCATTTACATTTTCTTTTCTCAAGTTCTCCACTGCTCATCGTAGATAAAAATAAACCAGCTTTGTTTGATTAGTTTAGCCAAATAATCATAACAAATATTTTGCCTAAAACAGAGCTTTAGCGTAGGGCTTAGCCAATTTTAACGTGTCATAGGGTGTGTGTAAGGGGTTAACTTCAAAGTTCACATTGATATTAAATATTGCTGTATCTTTGAACAGTGAACGGTGTATAAGGCTATTTCAACTTACTTGAAGATATTGAAGCAGTAGGTTCAAAACTAGTCAGTTTTTTAAAGATTTAGTCTGTATTTATGTTATATACACACACACTTGAATTTCATTTTCATTTTTTACGTTTTCAATTTAAGAAATAATGATCTGACTTTATCACCAAGGTTCTTCTCCCTGGAAAAGCTTTAGCAGTGTAGTTTGCTGAAATATATAGTCTGTCAAAATCCCTGAAACCCCAACATTTAGTAAGGAACTTTCTTAGTAATATTTTTCCTGCATTTAAAATACAGCCTGCCTATTGAAAAATTTTTGTCAGGTCAGTCTGAGTGTTGATATATTAGAAACAAGTAGTATTAGGACTAATATTGTAAAACCTTTATCAAGTTCTTTATAAACAAAGTCATGGTACCTGAGTTTGAGAAATTCTGGTAATTAAATCTGCTTCATTCAGGAAACTTATATTTTGTTTAACGTTCTCTTGGCTTTATTCTTGAGATAGTTGTGTGTTATTTTCATTGTCAGCTATGAACAGCATCTTCAAAAATTATTTAAAATTAACAATTGCTTTGAGTGGATGGATAGTTTATAGAATGTGAGAAAACATGTATCACCCTTGTAGACGGCTACATTTGTAAATTGCATTTTTAATTTAGACATTCTACTTCTCAGGAACGGATCTAATACCTCATAACTATTACATACTGTGAAATACATATTTTGCAGTCTTTACCATTCAGTAATATTGACATGTTATTTTTCTCTTAACCTGACAAGGAAGTAGAATAAAATAAGACTTTAAAATAAGGTGTTCTCTTTAAAATAAGAGCTGTTTCTTTCTTTATAGAATCACTTGATCTTTGGTAAAAGTGAGTTCGGAAATATGAACAACATAATTGAGGATTGAGGATAGTATAAAACTATTAAAATGAAAAATCCTCAAAATCATTCTGAAGTACAAAATTTTATACAGCAAGTCATGATGTTACTTTTTGATAGCTAAGCAAGCACTGTACATTTTTAGTATATATAGGTTTCTATAAAACTATAGCTGCTTATGGTAGTATTTGGATATTAATACCGGTAGAAAAACCACTCAAATTTGGCTCTTTACTTAAATACGATATAATTTTTGCTTCATGTACTTTCAAATAATGTTTTAAGATTATGGATGTGTGTTTTACAGCTGAAAGTGGAATTTTTTTTTCCTCCCCAGGAGAGGGAGCTACTTGATGAATTTTTGGACAGTTGATGACTGATGACAAACTAGATTTTTCTTATTTCTATTATCTAAAAATTATGTACTATGGAAATTAACTACTTTTGAACTAACTACATCGAATTATTCTTTTAAAAAAGTATGTATTGTAAACATGCTTCCAACCCTGCATTTAAAAATCGCTTTTAATAGATACTAAAGAAAGAACTGAAAAGTACGTGCTAACTGAACTCATTTGCCTCTTCTGATTATGCCTCAAAAGGAGATATGAAAGGTATTGTAAGGTTTTATGTAAAGCTGTGTAGATTTATAGTATAAATTTTCCAATCTGAATCCACAACTCTCTTATTATTGGATGGTTTTACTAGTTTATAGCAGCTTATCTAGCTCTTAGGAATGTTTTTCTGATGTAGAATTGTCTTCTGAAAAATGTTTTATAAACTTCAAGTAGCAAGGATACTAGTAGCACCTTAACCTTCAATTCCGACACGTTCTTCTTCTCTTCACATTTGCAGTTCACCAAGAGGTGTATTTTAATGCCAAGTATGCCATAATCCTGTGGGGGGAAAGAGCATTGTTGATTTTTGTATTATGTAATCGCAGTCTTGGAATAGTCAAAAATCGAGGTGTCATAGTAATTGGCAAGATGGCAAGTTATTTTACTGGTAAATTTTCTGTTGGTTTTTGTACTTAACCTATTCTTGAATTTACAGAGGACTGTGGGGAGAATTTTATGCTGTTTGGATTTTTTTGAAGCCCTGACAGTATCTATGACTTTGACCTGGGTGTACTGAAGATTATCTTGTTTGGAGAAAATGAAGAAAGCTCTTGGGGAGGAACTGAGAATTTGTTTTACTGTTGTATTTATAGAACTTCATTTGCCTTAAACTTTCTGAATCAATAGATTTAATAGGACTTAAATTTTTTAGTATATGACCATCATTGCTTAGGCTTTCATTTTATTTCTTATAAATGACAAAATATATGCAGAATATTTATATAGGGCCTGATAAATGGTAAACACTCAATAAATGTTAGTGAATAAAAGTAATAACTGTAATCATCTAGTGCGTTGATTAGTTGTTTTGAAGCTTATTTGTGGTCTAGATCTTCTTAAAAAAATAGTGATGATTCTTTCTGTCAGCCAGTCATATCTGTAGTTAAGTTACACTGATTTCGTCTGTTCCTACATTAAGGAATGAATTTTTATACAGTACTTTGGTGTTTTTATCTTAAAAATAATTCATAGGGCTACAAATATACTTTGAAGTACACTTCTGAAAACACAGTTTTGAAATCAATACGGAAAAGATTTTGGCTACTTAGCTAATTATGTTACTTTGGATAAGTTGTAAACTTTTTTTTTGTGGAACTCACTTTCCTGCCTGTAAATTGAGAATATTCGTCTTCAGACTCAACATCCAGGGGTTCTCAAATTCTTTATTTGAGAAAATTTTAAAGTTTTTTGTTGTTTCCTGTTTTGTTTGGCCTTAACTAATGGGTCTAATTAAGCTCTTTTCAAAGAGGATTGTAGACTTGCATACAAGGTCTCTGCTAGGATGCAAGTTAGAGGCCAGGATAGATGACCTTCTTTCAGGCTTTTGCCTACCCCTACATTTTTACACACATGAAGTCAGATTAAAATAAAAGCCAGCGGAGCTGGAGTGGCGGCTCTGCTGTTACGGCCTTTGCCTCACAGGCACAAGTATGTAGGTTCAAACCCCAGCACCACATACACAACTTAGTGTTGGAACAACCAACGAAAGGCACCTGAGAAACTAAATAAAAAGTGATTCTTCCTCTCTCTCTCTTTAAAAATAAATACACCAGAAATATCCTCAAAGGGAAAACCAGCTAGATTTAAATGTATCTTGTGGGGAATAGTTTGTAGGAAGGATGTTCCCTACTCTCTTAAGAGTTTTTCAAGCAGCAGCTTAGGGCCGCACCTACTTTTCTTCCACCGGCTGCTGCTCTAGTAACTACATTCCCAGATTTAGGCTTCCAAGAAAACTAGAGGTAGTTCTGGGCAGAGTACTTTTTATCTAATAAGTTCATAAGACTTTGAACTTCTGTTTTCCCATTCAAGGTTTTATTGCTTTTGACTTGAATATCCTTCATGTAAAAAAACCCAGAAAAACCCAAAATAATATAATTCTATGTACTTCAGGTTCCCAAAAGAAGGGGGGAGACATTTTAAGTTTAGAAAGACCCTAGAAAGAGACAGTCACACTTAAGATCAGTGTAGCATAATCATTTGAGACCCCGGTCTAGTTTCTGTATTTTCCCAACCTTTTAACCATTATTAATTTTGTCCTTTCTATGCTTTTGTCCAGCCTTCAAGTGTTCTTTGTATTTCTGCTTGAGTTAGTACGTATTCCTCACACATGTTACTGGGGAATCGTAAGCTTGTTTTTTTGTGGGGTTCTGCTTTCTGCAAATGGGTGGCCAGTTTCCCAGGGATTGTCAGACTGGTTTTTATTCTTTGTTTTTTTCGATTGTGGGCTCTGGCCTATTTCCTGTGTTACTGTCATTGCTGCTAACTATTCACAGAATGCTGGCTTTTTCTTTAACTTTCTACTCATTACTTATATATTAAATTAATAGCAACCTTAGAATGTAAAACCTGTGTTTTTTTCATACAATGAACTTCAATAAGTGGTTAAAAAGTTTTAATTACTTGTGCAAGATGAAGATGGTTATTCATTCTAGATATAACTTGGAAAGTTATAAATGCTGTATTAAAATATTGTATCCAGTTAACAGATACTTGATAGGAAGTTATCTGTGAAATATTGGGACTGTTTGGTCCTACAGTCACAACTGAATTGTTTGCTTATTTGGCAGATAGTCTTGTTACAAGACATTTGGACCAAAAGGATGGAAAGAGGGCCCTAAGCAACAAGTAGCTTAATGTGCAATGTAGTGTGAGTGTGATACACAACTCTTTATTATCAATGTAGCATAATAAGCTCTAAAAATCCTGTCAGGTGACTCACTTAGAGAGGGACATCAGGGTGTATCTTGATAGGAGTGGGTACCAGAGAAAGTTTTAGTTCTGAAGGATGAATGGAATTTTGCCAGTGTGGGAGTATGGGTGGCAGGAATGGTGGGGACAATACTGAAATAGCATCCTATTTACATTGTGTATTACCACGGAGTTGTTGGCATTGAGTAAATCAGTGTTGCAGATCCTGAGTATTTTAATCAACAAGTTAATACTTATCTAACAGAACTGTTTTAAAAACATTATTTAAGAAACTAGGATTAAGTAATATATGTAAAATATCTTTAATTATAAATTTTTTATAGTATATTCCTTGCAACTCAGGATATTCAGTTTTCAGCCATCCATATTAGTAGAAAAATTCTTTAATGCATTATTTTGACATCTCTCTCAGAAATGCATAAATTTTACTTTTCTTATGGAGATGTTCAAGTGTCACTTGCCTTAAATATACACACATCATAAGTTACTACAAAGCTATTTCTTCAGGCTATAGTTTATTGGAAATAGCAATTTTAAAAGGGGCTAGGGTTTAGTCCCATATAAAAGTAAAATGAATGCAATGAGTAGTGTAGAAAATGTAGATTAGGATTCAGAAATACAAAGCAAATAGTTTTTTTCTCTTTGTAAGTCATTGTAGTTTAATAATTCTATTTACTAGTTTGGTTCATATCATACTAAAAAACAGAGATTGTGTCTGGGCTGTTTATGGGCATCCTTAGAATCTTAAAAGATTGTTTTATCTGAGGTAGGTGTGATGCTCCAGGATCTTCATATCATTCTTTTCTAGTTCTCTTTTGGAGTTCTAGCTGTGAAGAGATCTGACAAGAATTGTCTGGCATTGCTCAGTAGTGCCAGGAACTGAGGTGTTCACCCTTGGGATGCAGTAGGAATGACAGGCCAGGGCACAAGTTGGCACAGCATTTGCTTTCAGGCGTGTGGGCAGCAAGTGAAGAACAAGTGATTTCAGATTTCACATACTATAAAGCAGGGAAGATCTCTGGTGATAAGAAAGTTGGATTGAGGAGGGAATAGTACTTTAAATGGTGGTCGGGAAGAGTGGCATTTTAACTGCGGTGTGAATGATGGGAAAAGCCAATGATGCGAAGTACTGAGGGCTAAGGTGGGTGAAGGATTTAGCAGACTGTAAGACAGAGGTGTACAAGGATAACATTCTGTGTAGCCTTATAACCACACTTAATGAGCTAAGATTTTATTTTCAGAGCAGTGGGAAATAATAGCTGTGGTTTTAACAGGGTGTGATTTGTGGAGAATGAGTTATAAGGGGCAAGAGAGAAATCAGGAAAAGCTGGGCGGTTTGGAGTGAGGTAGTTATAGTGGAGGTTATGAAAAGCAGTCAGACATGGTATATTTTGGAGAAATAGATTCTAAGATTTACCTGCTGTAGGGTCAGGGTATGGGGGAAAGGGAAATAAAGGATTATCTTGGTGTTTTGGTCTGAATAACTACTATGTTCCCTATTATGATGAGAAAGCCCAAAGAAGAAATGGTTCAGGGAAACCCTGAATTTTGTTTTGGCTGCACAAATTTGAGGCAGCAACAATAATACTAATCTAAAATCAGGTACCAGTTAGTAGTTGTATATGTAAGTTAGAAGTGTAGATTACAGTTTGTGGTTATAAGAGCAGGTAAGAAAGGGTCACAGTTAAGATCAGTAAACCTACACATATTGAAAACTTGGAACTAAATGCAGCTTTTTTGGAAGGGTCATTTCTTATTTATTCTGAAATAATTTGTGTGTTATTAGGTAGTTTTGTGGCTAATGTGTTTTGACATTGCTTTCTAATTTTAGTTACAGGTATTGGACATGATTTTCAGTGAATAACAGCTTTATTATTTTCAAGGCATTGCTTAATATTATTGGAATTTAAGGTAGAAAAAGGTATTTAGAAAATCATTTCATGATAAATGGGACATATCTAGGACTTACAAATCTTGGGATTGTTAGTTTTCTACAGTATTTGCTGTGGATTTTGGCCACTACAGTAGGGCAGTATTAAGAAGCTAAGGTCTTCTTAATTTTAGCAAAAATTAGGTAACCATTAAATCATCCCAGTAATTTTACTGTATTCTCCCTCCAGACAGTTCATAAAACTGTGAACACATTCGTCTGTCACCAGCACAGCACAGTTGACTAATCTGTATGAACAGCTGTTATAACATGCATCACCACAATGGGCTATCATTCAAATGCGGGCTTTAAAAATAATTCTAAATTTTAAATCAAATATTAAACATTTTCTATGCTTTTGATGGCTTTTACTTTCTAAAAGTTCTCAAGTTTGCATTTCATACTTTTGTGCAGAAATGCCAGCGAGTAAAAAACTCTGATAGCCAGATTTTAGATTGTGTGTTTTGATTACTAATAGACTTTTTTGGAAGTTATTTTTTTACATTAGGAATTCCTTCCTTTAAAAAAAAGGGCAACCAAGTGGTAATATATTCTTGTTCTGTATTCATTCATTTTATCTTTTTTGGTGAACTGCAAAGTTATGTTCCTTTTAATGGATTGGTAAGGTAATGAGTGATTATAAAATATTGTATATTTCTTACATGAAAATTTTTTTTTAAGTTAGCATATGAACACTACTTTCAGTCAGATAGGAGGAAAAAAGACAATAGAATGCAAGCACTGTAAAGGTTGACCTTACTTTTAATCTGTGAGTCTCTTGTCATCCATCATCTGAAAATAAATCCCAAAGATATTTTTATATATCTTTACTCAAACATTCATTTCTTCTGTTTTCATGACAGTGCTATGAAATTAGAATGAAATCATCTATTAACCTGATAGGACATTGGCTATTGATCAAAGGTTATGTTGTGATTATTTTAAAACCTTGTTTTTTGGAGTAATACTATATACCACAGAATACTGATTGACTCCGGTATGTAAAGTGATCCAGAACATTAAGGTTTTGCCATATGTTTGGTTTTTATAAGCCCTGACATTGTCTGCTCCTTATGTACCTTCCTCTCCAGATTCCATCACCTCCCATTTCTCTTTTTCATTTCTCTAGTTTCACTGGCCTTATTTTTTTTTTTATTATCAAGAAGACAGTTTCTCACTTTAACATATGCCAGAGAAGTTCTGACTGCTCTGTCCCCAGTCTAATATTATACTCAGCCTGAGATCTCATAGAGTGAATGAAATCATACATTATTTTTGCAGCATTATGTTTGTTTGTTGGGTGCTGCTATGTAGTATATGCACTGTTGCTTGCTAAAAATTCGAAAAATTCTTAAACAGAAAGGTATTACATTGAAGAGTTGTATCAACTATCCTTTGAATCCGTTTCTGACTCTTGCAAAAAGATGTACAGCTGGCCTGATGTTGCCTCTTATCTGCATGACTTTAGACAAAGTCTAAAGTGCTAGTAAGACAAGGTTACATTTACAATTCAGGTATCTTCCAACTGGATTTTTTTTTTTTGCATTCCTATCCTCTTTTGTAAATTATTAAATATAATGGTTTGGTTTTCATTTAGGTAATAATAGGTCATTTCAGCATTTGAAATTTGCTTTGTAGCACAGGTGAGAAGGTGAAAGCAACTTAAAGTGCTATTTATATGTGTGCTTGTTACCAAGCTTTTTGGGTTTTGGAGTTTTGTTTGTTTGCTTAAAGAAAAGGGTAGAGTGAGTGAGAGGAAGAGAAGAGAGAATTTTTTTCCATCTGGCCTTTGTTTCTCCAACACTTAGTTGCATATGTGGTACTGAGGTTCGAACCCAGGTCCTCGCACATGCCAGGCAAGCGCTTCAACTGCCGAGCCACAGTTCCAGCCCTGTTACCAAATTTTTGATCTTGTATTTTTGGTGTGTTATGTGTAGGATACTCTATATATTTTTCATAGCATCAAATCTTTTTAAAGCTTGGTAACTAATTTGTACATCCCATTATAAATAAGAGAATACTAGAAGGCAGTGAAAATATCCAATTCAGTGGTTCTTGGTTGTATTTGGAAGGTGCTTGTTATTGGCAGATGCCTTTTAATAAGTGGTATGAAAATAGGCCTATCTCTTGATGAAGGTCTGGATATTGTAAGCAGTTTTGATAAAGTACTGCTAATTTACAAAGAATATGTCATGTCTTTTTTCCTTTGATTGCCTAGTGATCATAGTTGTAAATATTATTCCAGTTTTATAGAGGAAGAAACCAAAGCTCAAAAAAGCTACTATTTTGCTATGGTTATAGCTAGTAAGATGTAGAGGTTGACATGGACATCAAAATCTAGTGTAATTTTAAATCCATTCTTCTACTTATGTATTGTGATGTATTGTGCCATATTGCCCTTAAACATAGGCATTTTCTTAAATATTATATAAAGTGTAAATATCCAAAATGTCTAATCTTTGCTATAATGTTTATTATGTAAATTTGATCACCTCGATTCTGTTTTTTCATATAGTGCATGATGACCTTGGTGATTTTGTTTACTTGTTTCTGAAAATTTGACTTTAAAATACTATCATTACACTCAATATTTTTCTTGGTAATATTTGCATTTTATAATATTTAATAAATATCTTGAGGTTTTGTTTCCAATAAGTAAAAGATACCTAGACATAGTAATTTGTATTGGGTTTCATATTTAAAAGTTTTTATTTTTACAAATTAATAGTGAAGACATTTATAATATTTATTTGAATCTTCAATAAGGTTAATCATATTTGGAATAATACTTCAAGTTTCTTTTATTTTCATTGCTGGGGATCAACTGAGGTACTCACACATTTTAGGCCATTGCTCTACCACTGAGCTGTATCCCCTGACCAAATTTCTGTTTTTAATTTTTTCATTTGTGGAGATGTCTATAGAAGTCTTCTTTACATTGTCACCAAGTTACTTTTAAAAAACACTGATATTAAAAAAATGTCTAAATTTGATGGGAAATTCATATTCACCAATAGATTGTGCATTATTATATATTATCTCCTGAGCCAGTTAAAGGTTAGAAATTCAAGTCCTCTGTCTCTATGGTTATGTTGATCTTCTTTTAACGAAGAATAAAAGATTCAGGTTTGCTCCTTTTTGATTATATATTATTTTCTGCCTTCTTGTGAAAAGTGATGTTTTTTCTAAGAAGCTAAATTGGCATAGAACAATCTTTCAAGTGCCATGAGAAAAATGGATTACTAGAATTTTGTTATTCACAGAAATTATTAGATGCAAACATCCCTTAGTGTTTTTTGAAGGATGTGAAATAAGCATATTTGAGTATTTTCAAGAGAAGAAAAACAAACATAAATGTTGTATGAGGTTAACTAGACATCAGCTGTCTTGTTAATAGTTTATATTGAGTATTACAGCATTTTTACTTCTGAAAACTAAAAGTATATCAGTAATTTCAAAAAAGTAAATATGTATAATTTTAGAGCTGTTTTGTGCCTTTGTACAATTCTAACCAATACTTACTTTTTAAAACTTTATATATTATTCTTTATGAAATATATTCAAGCTTGCTTTAAAAGCCTGAAAAATTAAGTGAGGTACCTTTAATTCAGTTAGAATTGATACCATTTGAAGTTTGGGCTCCTCCCTTTGTGGAAATATTTTCACATTTTTTTCAGTTGTACATTAAAGTAATCACATATCATTTCAGATTACATGAAATTATGCTTATTTGGGCAGTTAAAAAATCTGGTTTTTAGATTTTGTTTTAAATAAGAAAAAAATAGATCTCTATAATAAAGGTCTTATAATAAAGGCCTCTGTGTTTGTGGCCTGAGGCAATTTAGTTTGAGAATCAAGAAGAGCTTGTTTTTCATTTTGCTTGATATATCTAACAAATCCAGGCTCAAAGTTTACTCTCTGAAACTGTACTTGACCATGATAATTTGGTTCTAAGCCAGAATTGCTTTAAATGCAGATGGCAAAATTTTGGCTTCCCTTGAGTTCTTTTTTTGTTGTGGTGGTGATGGTGGTTGTTGGGTTTTTTTGGGGGAGGGTACTATAGTATGTTCAATAGATTTCTGTTTTCATTAAAGACATCTGATTATTTTGATTATGCAACAAAAAATTCTTGTCATGTGAACAAACACTGTGAATTCATTTTATTAAAGTTCTTCTAAAAGATTAGGTAGCAAACTACATGAAAGAATTGTAGTGCTCTTCGTAAAATGAGACATAACAAGGCTTCAGTTAGAATTGTCAGAATCACTATATGAATATAAAGTTGCTTAATGTGACATTTGTTCATATATTTTACGCTGTTCTGTGAGGGACTTGGGTAATGAAGTGTGGATTTGACTGTCGTTTGCCAGTTGGAAAGGCTCCAAAAACAAGGAGGCATTTGTACATGTGCAGATGTTGGCAGGGTTCCCTTTTCTCCTGTTGTCAAAGACCATTTTACTTTCACAAAGATACGTTTGTATCTGTTCTATAGTATAGCATGTGAATAACAGATCAGTAGTGTATGGAGGATTGTTTGTTTTACTTTTTGCATGACAAAGTACATGATTTCAGATATTTACAAATTTGTAATCTTTTCATTTTTGTCAGGGACTTTATACATGAATACTTCTGGATAATAGTCAAATCTTTAGTAATCATTGTCTAACCAAGGCAAGGTCATGAGAGCTGGAGCCATGGCTTGGTGGTTACAGTGCTTGCCCAGCATGCACAAGTACAAGAGTTCAAACCCCAACACCACGTCACAATGAAGTCTTGGAGCAACAAAGTCCATGTGAAAAACTAAATGAAATTAATTTTCTCTTTCGCTCTGTCTCATTCGCTGCCCCTCTCTCTTAAAAAAAAGAAAAAAGAAAAAGACAAGGCCATGAGATATTTTAAATTGGGAGGAAAAGTTGGAAATAGTGTGTGGTTACCAGACAGTTTATGTGCTACTACACATCAGACATGAGCAATCTGTCACTTTTTCTAATGCTCCTAGGAAATCTGAAAATTGGAAACTAGTGTAAAGTTTAGTTCTTGAAAAAATTTTTGTTTTACAGTTGATGAAAAATTTTTAAAAGTTGAGGCTCTTTTTGTTTGTGTGTTTGTTTTGTGTTACTGGGGACCAAACCCAGGGCCTTATGTAATGCTAAGCAAATGCTCTACCATTGAGCCACATCCTCATCTCCAGTTGATTAAAAAGTTTAACGGTTTAACAGCAAGGGTATTTATATTTTGACAAAGCTCAGTGTAAAATTAACATTGTTGCTTAACAGATGTAAGAAGTGCCTCTGGCTCTCTAAGTGTGTACGTACGTTGTTCAGTTTTTAACATGGAAGTATAGCCCCATTTTTGCTTTTTCTGTAGTGTTTTGTTATAAGGTTATATATTCAATTCATTCTTCATAGTCCATCTTCACTCCCTATGGTAGTTATGTAAACATCTCATTTTTCTTTTCTAACATGAAAAAAAGTGCTAGGGTAAGGAAATGGCTCTTAAAACACCTCTGGTCTTGTGATCTTATCTATGAAGTTGTCTAAGATAATACTTCCCTGTACTTTTTTTGTTTTCCCCAAAGCTCATTTTGTATCTATGTGTTTTAGCAGTAAAAATATATTACATAAATCCTATCATTTTACTTAAATTGAAAATGACTTGTTTATGGTTATGGAAGATCTCTTTTTTTTATTTAGAATGACAGTCCTCCTAGTAGTTATAAAACCCATTAGAAAATCTTGATAGGATGAGGAAAATAAATAATGTTGAGGGTGGGACAATGTGAACAGAAAATGTGTGGCTGGGAAAAGGAAAACAAGACTAACCTGAGACCAAAGCAGCTTGGAGTGGAGGTAGCATTGTCAAGGATCAGTTTGTTCCTTCCCTACCTTGGGATGTAGGTTAAAATCCCAAGAATCTTTCCCTGAATTTCATCCCTGACTGCTTCTGAATTAGGTAAGGCCCCTTGTTTAATGCTCTCTAGGGCCTACCTCATGTTTTAGTAACTAACATTTTAACGTTTATCATACTCATAATTAATTGTTAGGTATCTGTCCGGTCTTTCAAAATAAAAGCCTGTGGCTCAATAGAGACTATTTGTTTAGTTTACTCTTATTACCAGGATAGCACAGTATGTGGTGCCGGGTAAATAATTGCTGCTTAATAGACCTGCAATACTGTCCACTCCCTGGAACAGATTGGTTGATTTCATTTCCTTGAGTCAAAAAGATACAGGAAAGCATAAATACTTTGAGATTTGGAAATAAAGACAGTATCTTATCTTTGATTAGTTTGGTTCTGAGATTTTTGGTAAGTAAAGTCTTGTCAAATCTTATTTTAGCTTTATGGTGCAAAGTTCTTTATTTAGTGTTTTCAGGTCCACAGTGTTGATGGTACGACGTAGAAAAAAATGAAGTTATTTCTAATGAGCTGTTGACTCTAACAAGAAAATCCAAAGTCGTTTCTAGTAGTGATTTCTACTGAGAGGATCCGGGGAGGGATATCTTCATCAGATTCTCTTATAATGTTAAGCTAATTCTTTTGTAGAGTTTTCCATCTGATGAAGGTTGGCCATTTGCAAAATATCTTGGAGCTTGTGGAAGAATGGTGGCTGTAAATTATGTTGGAGAAGAACTTTGGAGTTACTTCAATGCACCGTGGGAGAAACGAGTTGACCTTGCCTGGCAGTTAATGGAAATAGCAGAGCAGCTTACGAACAATGACTTTGAATTTGCCCTCTACCTCCTGGACGTCAGCTTTGACAATTTTGCAGTTGGTCCTCGAGATGGGAAGGTAATCATTGTGGATGCTGAAAATGTTTTGGTTGCTGACAAAAGATTAATTAGACAAAGTAAGTATGTAGTTTTTTAGATTTGTTTCATGTATTTTTTTCTGTTGAAATAATGTTTTTATTTTATCTGAAGCAAGCCTCAGATTTCCTCCTTAGATGGCATCCTCACATCTTTCTTTACTTTTTAAAACCAGTGTCTTCTTTCCGCTTTTTAGTAAATGACCTTTATTTTTCTATTTATAAGAAAATTGAAGTTTTGTTATGGCAATTCGTTCTGTGTCCTTCCTTCCCTTTATCTTCTATCCTAAATTAAAACAATATACATTCATCTCTCTTTTTTTAAATAGTAGCTGTAAATGAACTTGTATTAGTTGCCTTCAACTTCCCAAATTAATATCCAATTTAAGTATTGCTGATTTACCTATCTCTATCTCTTAGTTTCCATTCATTCCTTAACCATTAGAACCTGACTTAGGTATCTTTTTTGCCGTTAGCAACCACTTAATAGTAAACTGGTAAAGTGTCTAGATTGGTAACAACTTCTTGAAATTGTTTCCTCTTTTCCTGTCCTACTAGAATACCAAATTCTGAAAAACATAAATCACATCTTATCTTTCCCTTGATTAAATGGTCTTAATGGCTTCTCATTGATCTTCAAATAAAATCCAAATTCCTCACCAGGACACAATCCGTGTGACTTGACCCTGTAATACTTCATTTTTAATAATCCTCTGTACATTGCCCTTGACCAACTGGACCAGTCCTTAAAGTGTGTGCCTTTGCATATACTGTACCCTGGGCCTAGAATGCTGTTTATCGCTGTTTCTTTTCAGACTTGCTATCTTTTAAGATCTAGCATAAGATGCCCCCCTCTCTGTAGCTTTTTGTAACCCCAAGTACAAGTGTTACAGCCTGTCCTCTCAGTTCCTGCAGCATTGTGTTGTACTTTGATTCTATGTGTGATGGAAAATCACTACACTAAACCTGTAAATGGTATGAACTTTGTCTGAGTCTCCCTGACATTGACAAACTCCCAATAAATGATTATATGAATTAAATATATGATTTGTTTAAATTTATAATATGCTTTTCTGCATAATAGTATAGAGCAGATACTGCATGTTAATTAGCAAAATGTTCTGTTTTGGGAAGCAACAAGAACTGTATTTTAAAATGTATTTTTCTCTTTCTGTTTTTCCATCTTTCACAGATAAACCTGAAAATTGGGATGTATGGTATGAAAGCAAATTTGATGACTGTGATAAGGAGGCTTGCTTATCATTTTCAAAAGAAATTCTTTGTGCTCGTGTCACTGTGGACCATAATTATTATGCTGTTTGTCAAAACCTCTTATCCAGACATGCCACCTGGCGTGGCACTTCTGGAGGACTCCTTCATGATCCACCAAGTGAAATTGCCAAAGACGGCCGCCTCGAGGCCTTACTGGACGAGTGTGCCAACCCAAAGAAGCGCTATGGCAGATTCCAGGCAGCAAAAGAACTGCGTGAATATCTAGCACAATTAAGTAACAATGTGAGGTAGTCTATGGTGAACTTTTTTCTGTTCTCCATTTAAATAGCACTGGCAAAACTAAACCACCAAAAACTGTCTGAAAAAATGAAATTGGAAGTGTTACATTCAGAGGATGATAAACTTGCACTGATAAATCTTACATCAATGTCCATCAAAATAAGACATTACTTCAAAATTCACATGATGCTTCTGCAAATAAGTATGTTCCTGTACTTTGGAAACTTGAGATATCATTGGCTGCTTTGCCCCACCCCACCCCTTGCCTGAGTGGATTGATGAATATTGTTAAGCTATTGGAAATGAGTCTGATAGTTACATTGGCTTGTGTATCAAAGGGTACTTGGTAACTTAGTTTGCATTACTATCATGATTTTGTGAATCTCTTGCATTTACTTTGTTAACTTAGATTGGCCTGTTTTATAGGCTACTTTTTCTTTCTGATGTATAGGGTTTTCCCCCCATATTTGTTGTTTTTTTTTTTTTAATTTACACATTCAGGTTACTGTAGATGTTCATTTAAATTTTAACTAGTGCTCATTCAGTGCTATGCGGTACATATTTACTGTTAGGGCAGGATTCCCAGGTTTATTGTGTGTGTTTCTTTGGAAAGCTGAATATTTTATTATGTAAATATTTTCCCTCACCTTCTGTGGTTTCACCATTGCATGATATCATTTCAGGTTATTAAAAGTTGTGTCCCTCTCTGCCAATAATTATAATGTACTCTGAACATTAAGTGCAGCTTATGTTGCAAAATGTTACACTAAATGGCTTTAACAAGTTTATACTATATACTAGCAGTCTATGCCTTGATGATAATTTTGGTTCAGAAAGAAATATTACCCAGTATTTTAAAAATTCAACTAGACCAAGATAGTAATTCATATGCCAAAGAAATGTTAGACCTAGTCCTATGATTAGAATTTAAAATAGAATTGATCACCTTCTTACCTTTCTTTTCTTATTTCCAATATTTTAACTGTTATTAAAATCAAATTTCCCTGTTTATTCTTTAATGTTGGCAATTAAGCTACTACAGCTTTCAAGAATATGTAACTTAAAGATATTCTACCCTTTTATTCATTGGTAGTTTTGGATAATTAACATGATAGTCATAATTTGAGTTTAATCAAGTATCATTATTTATTGATGGACTAGTAGTTTTGACCATAAATTAGACAATTAGCTAGTCTATCCACTGGGGTTTTCTTTACCCAATTTCTAAACCTCAAAACATCAAATTTCATTCAGTATGTGGATAAAAACTAACAAATGTGTGAAATTTGTAGGTTATTTAAAAAATGTTACCCTATATAAGTTGACTATCACTAACATAATTTGTTTGAAATTATTTTGTTTACAGCAAAGTTTGGTGTAGTATGCAGTAGTTAGTTCTAGACTGACTTTATTGAAGTCAAAAAGTAAGTAAATTATGCACAACCAAAGCCAAGTTTTTCTTTTTTGTTCATTGAACAACTATTTATTGAACATCAACTCTGTGCCAGGCACATTAGTAGCTGCTATACATCTTCTGAACATGGACATGGTTGAGTAACTTTGTCAAGTATTTTAATGTAGTTATTTCTTAAATAGAAATAGCATTAATTAGTATGATGCTTTCCCATTATTTGACTATTGTGAAGGAAATTCTACTTGCACTACCTAAAATTAGATTGCTACAGAAAAAAAGGCAGATGAAATCAATAGTTAATCTCAATTTAAAAACTGGAAGAAAAAGGGTAAGATATCCCCATTATGAAATAGATTGCATTATGTTAATTTTTATACATCAGTACATTGCATAGCTCTCAATGAAACATTTAAGTGCTGAAGATATTACTAAACTGACTTTTTACAACTTTGGGAAGTATTTGAGGAAGTAAGAAAGTCATTTTTCCAACATCCACCTCTTACTCAAAAGTACAAATAAAATACACAATTTCAAAATAGAACACCTTTTATATTTGATAAGTATTCATTACAAACCTTAGAATGCCAGTCGCGGAGGAGCTGTCTGTGATTCAGCCAAAATGTATCCTACGTTTTGGGGGAGTGAGTATGATTGTGATTGCAGAATAGAAGGTGAGAGAATACTGCCGGTAGTGGTTGCTATTGAGGTAGTTTTATAACTACCATTCCCCTCCATGAGATTATGTGGAATTTCTTTTATCTTTGAAAAAGATTGAGAAGGTAGTAAAAGAATTAGGAATTTAAAATTACAGGGAAAATATGTATGTGAAAAGCAATAAATATTTTGTTCACTTTGCTATCAAGATGTTCACTATCAGATATTTATTATACAGCAGCAATTTATATTTTTAATCATTACCCATTAATAGACGCAGTAAAATATTTTTGAATCAGACATTTGGGGTTTGTATGTGCATTAAAATTGTCTTTTGTACTGTAAGTTACTGTTTAATTTGAATATTTTATCAGAACTGTCTCCCTGTGCCTTTATAATATAAAGTTGTTTCTACAACTTTTAATGATCTTAATAAAGAACACTTTAAGACTCATATTTTCAGACTGTCTCTTAACTTCAGATATACAAATATTTCTTGAGTGAAAAGTAATTACTTTTTCCTCTTGCGTGCTTTTTTTTTTACAATTTTTTGAAATTTTGGGTATGAGCTGAATTTAAGGTGTATGTGTGTTTTATTTTTCTGTAATAGTGATTTTTTAAAACTTTGACTAAAATGGAATTTAAGAAAAACTTCATTGTGGAAATTTCCAAATGTATATAAGAGAATAATGAACAATAAGAATATAACTAACTCCAAAGATTATCAGCATAAGAACAAACTGATTTCATCTCTACCCCAACTTACTTGACCCAGCTTACTTTGAAGCAGGTTTGAGCTGTATCGTTTGATTCATACGTACACATTAGACATTTTTTTCTCCAACAAAACCACAATACTGTTTCACACCAAAAAAATAGTAGTTGTACTTCATGATCACCAAAGCAGGAAAGCTCTCAAATACCACTGCTCCAGATCCAATGGCAGGGATGGTAACCCTGAACCTACAAAGATCTTACAGTGGAAAGTATTCAGTGTCTTGCCAAAAAAACAAAAAGGGAACCCGGGATCCGATCAAGCCCCTCCATCTCTCTACTAACGGGAAGTACACAGCACTGAGGAACATGTTCAAGAATATGATGGAGGTGCAGCCAACAGATTTGAGATCATGGGCAATTCCATAGGCTGAATGTCTTGGTTTTCTTTACCAAGTTGCAGGAAAAAGGAGGAAACTCCACTGAAAGAGACTGAAAGAAATGAGAGTATCACCTTTGTCTCCTGGTTTGAGAGAATCAACTTAAAAAAGAAATTTGAACACCTGAAAAATAAGGTGAATATGTTGGTTAACCTTATTCATTTTAATTTTCTACTTTAGAACATTTTGCTTTGAACTACTATTTACCCATAATCACAAAAATAGTGATAGAGCTGGGGCTTAACTTATGAGTTATGATTGGCTTGAATATTTTTTCTACTTTATCGTGTTCTATATTTTTTAAGGACCAGAAGTATATAGTTGAAGATAAGCTCATATCATTTTATTTTTAAACCATGCATTTCCTTCATTATTATAATTTAGAGTAGGGGAAGACTTGTGAGGTCCTGGAAAGAGCAAAGAATCCTAAAAGATAAGGTTTTAAAAAAATAGTGTTAAGAAAGAGACATGGGTAAAAGAGGTTAGAAAATGAAAGAATTTTTCAGAAAAAGGTAAGATCTCATTACCTTTAACCTCAAAAGTTGAGCCCTCTCACCTGTCTAAATTACCAAGATTATTAGTTTCTCACACCTTCATGTTTTTAGCTACTCTAATTATGCTCTCAGTACCCTAAGGACTTCTCAATGTGGTTAGTCTTTCCATTTTAAAAGAATGACTTAATAATGGTGGTAGAGAGGGAATAGTGAAGAAAATACACTTATATTCAATTTGCTTATTTTCTGAGGTTTCCCTTAAAAGAAAAGGTTTCCACCTGTGTCATCAGTAGTTCTCAAAGACAACTCTTTAGAGTTTTCGTTTCAGTACCAGGGATTGAACCCAGAGGCACTTAAGGACTGAGCCACACCCTAGCTTCCCTTTTTATTCTATTTTTTTTTAATTTAAATTTTGAGATAGGGTCTTGCTAAGTTGCTTAGGGCCTGGTTAACTTGCTGAGACTGGCTTTGAACTTGTGATGTTCCTGCCTCAGCCTCCTAAGCTGTTGGGATGACAGGTGTGTTTGCACCTGGCTGTTGGAGTTCTTTTTAAACAACACTACTTTTATTTTTTTTTTCCTTCAATGCTTCTTTTTAAGAGTTCTTTTTAAACAGTGATTTTTTTCTTAGTCTTGCTAGGACACCATATATTTTTGTGACCCTTTCATGTTATGATTGTCATATATTTTTTTTTTTAAAGAGAGGGACAGTGAGAAAGAGAAACAATTTTTATTTAGTTTTTCATGTGGCATTCGCTGCTTTGAAACTTCATTGTGTACTTGGTGCTGGGGTTTGAGCTCGCATACTCGCACATGCTGGGCAAGAGCCATAATGACCAAGTCACGCCCCATACAAATTATTTTTAAATATTTGACAAAATAGAATAAAATCAGAATTA
>PVKS010007391.1:62999-73329 GCA_004027875.1 Aplodontia rufa
AAAAAAAAAAAAAAAAGAAGTTGTAACTATAAATAGATATCGCAAACACCTGATACCTACTTTTTTCCCAAAGGAGAGATTGTTTCTTTGATATCATTTAAGAAAAAGTAATTAAAAAATAAAAAGATGTCATTCAACGGTTTAAAATGAATTCTTTCCGAGAGTTTGAATCTTCTTTGACCCTCGCCATTTGTGACTCTAGACAAATTATTTACCATCTGTGAGAGTTCCCACATTTAAAAAAAAAACAATACCTTCTTTGACTCTTCATATGAGATTACCAGACTATTGGGGTAATGTATGGGAAAGCACTTTGAAAGCTGTTAGGTGCTGTACAGCTATGTAGCAATAACAAATAAACATTGATGTTTTGCCCAGAGAGAAAGAAGGAACTTCATTCAGGATTAAATACTTGGCTTCTTGCTAGCTGGCAGTACCTAGCCACCGATGACTTTTACCTCTGTAACTCCAGACTGTAAACTAGTTTGAGCCAGGGGGAGTGGCATTCAGTAGATATTTTTAGAAAAGTTCCCAGTGGCTTAAGTGAAATTACCAAAGATACAATTCAGCATGAGAATTTAAGTTTCCAGTTCCCGTACTTCATAGGATGATCATTTCTGATCAACTGAGGGGCATTCTTCCTAAACTGATTAGTCCTGTCAAATTCTCATTCTCAATTCGAACTTTGTTTTATTGAAGTTTCAAAAGTTAGGTAAATTTCACTTACCATACTTCCTGTGTAACTACTTGCTTTCATCCCATATTTGGGGGTCATTGTTTTTTCAGGTGATTAATTAAGACTTAGAGAAGAGGAACATGGATGATAACATGGAAAATTATGCTTACTCGTTGCCTTAAGCTTTTCATCACTGTGACCAAGATACCTGACAGAAACAGCTTAGAGGAGAAAAGTTCTGGCTCTCCGGTTCAGAGTTTTGTTGAGGGTTGGCCTGCCCTGTTGCTCTGGGCCCGAGTTGAGACAGGACATTGTGGTGGAAGGCTATGGCAGCGGAAAGGTCCTCAGTTCATGGCAGCTGGAAGCACAAAGCAAGAAAACAGGGACAAAATATAATCCCCAAAGTCAAGCCCCCAGTGACATACTTCCTCCAGCCACACCCCACCTGGCAATAGTTACCACCCACTTACAAATCCATCAAGTGGATTAATCCACTGAAGAGGCTACAACTCATAATCTAATTGTTTACCTCCTGCATTAACACCTGTGCTTTTGGTGGGACACCTCATATCCAAAGTAACCTGCGTTAAAATCAGATAGTGTACCACTCAAGCACTGTTATCATCACTGGAACAAAACAATAGTACTAAAGATGACAAAAGGAGTTTTCCCTCCTGATGTAGCAGAACATGAATCTCAGACAAGGTGGTAGTGGAGAGACAAAGGGTGATAGAAGGCAAAGAAATCTGTGGGTGAATCCAGATTTTTTTTTTTTTTGCCCTTTTTGGTGCCTATATCAAGCAAAACTACAAAAATAGTACAGGCTGGATTTAGCTTATAGGTTATAGTTTCCCAAACCCCTTTCTATATTATTGTATTTCTTCATAAAATGTCATCTTTAACCAATTCTCTGGCTAATCAAGTCAAACTTTTCAGTATTAAAAATCCTTAAATATTACACATGAGTACTTGTGTAGAAACTGAAATTGCTAGTTCAAGGGTGTGCATATGTAAATGAACTTCCAAATTCTCCTTCAAAGAGCTTCATTCACTTAGACACCCAAAGTTAGTGTATGAGAATGGGTTTCTTACACCCACTGCCAACACCATCTTACTATTTAGTGACTTATTTTTACCAGTATTAAGTGTCAAATACTATTTCCTTGTGTTTTTTTTATTTTTGCAATTGCTTGATAATTAGTTTAAGAGGCTTGAGAGAGAACTAATAACCTCATCTTCCTACTTGATTTAGAATAAGAAACAGATTTAAGAATGAAGAAGGGAAATATGGCATTGATAAAGCTGCTGAAAAGTATGGCCTGTGTCCATGGTAACAGTAGTTTTCCTAACGCTTTTTATCAGAACTAATCTTCCACACGTTTATCATAAGCAGAGTTGGAAAATCACAGACTTTTTGCCACTGGCAATCTCCTGTTGAGACACAATAGGTGGAGAAGCAGAGAATTGGTGATTCATGAGACAAAGAAAGTGGCCCAACAGCACATGCTCAGTTCCCTTTCCAAAACTCACTAGTTAGGTGACTCATTGGTGAAGTGGAGAGGACAGATCAGGAATGCTCCTCTTAGGAAGTCATTCTACCTGGAAAATTGAGAACCATGGGTGTTTCCCCTTAACACTAGCTCCAACCTTAGGCTTATTCCCTTTCCAATGAGTTTGACAGCTATTTGATGTCTTTGGAAAATGCTTGTTTTATTCTTTACCTATCCTAAAAAGCAGACACAGTGAGTCCTTATCCGTTAGAATTTTTATTTTATATATATTGAAAGAGGCTTTTCATTGTTTATTGTGTTCATACTTAAAGAAAGCATACGCAAAATAGATTGGCTAAGGGATTTGCAAGACAGGCACTGTGTTGACTCAGTTTCTTTACAGAGCTGTGCCATGCATCTATTTTTTCACACTCTATCATCCTTGTGCCATCAAGAAGACTTATGAGATCACAGTTTCAAAAGAGTGCTCTAGGGCTATCTCCAGAACTTTCTTCAACCCGTGCTACCAATTCTATAGATTTTGATGCTAACACTGTTGAAGTTGCCCGTAGACGTAACAAGGTTTCAGACAGAACAACAACAATCTAGGACCCATGTTTTTCTTCCTAAATGGTTCTTCCATCGTTTGTTGACTGAAATGTTTAGGTGTTGCACCTTCCCATGGATAAAAGCAATAACAACCAAGTTTGAACAAATGTTGGCAAATGGTACCACTCCACATGACAATGTTGATTGTAATACACGTTGATTTCACATATGCTAAAATTTGAGAATATTTATGTTATAACTGATGAATTGTGCTGTGTTCCAGCATTGCGTGTCTTTTTTTTTCCTGTGGTAAAATATATAAAACAACTTGTCATTTTAACCACTTAACACATACAGTTAAGTGGCATTAATTGCAATTCACGATGTTGTCCTACCATTGCTGTGATTTCCAAATTATTTCAACATGCCTACAGAAACTCTGTACCTACTAAGGTTAAACTCATTCCCTTTTCCCAAGCCCCTCATAATTTCTAATCCACTTTTTGTCTCTACAAATTTGCCTATTCTAGATATTTCATGAGTGGACATGCACAACATTTGTCCTTTTTTACTTGCTTGTTTTTAAGATTCATCCATATTGTAGCCTGCATCAAAATGTTATTCCTTAACAGATGATATTCGATTGTATGTGTATGTCACTCTTTATTTATCCATTCCGCTGTTGGCGAATTTTTCCATCTTTGGCCTATTGTGAATAATTCCACCGTGAACATTGGTTTACAGGTATGTGTTTGAGTCTCTGTTTTTAATTCGTTGGTGTAGAATTGTTAGGTCATTTGATAGTTGTTTAACTTTTGGAGGAACTATTAAACTGTCACATATCTTTTAACTCTTAGCATCTGATTGATGTTGCAGGGGTGTGTTGAAAGTTGTCCCTTCTTGTTCCAGAACCAGTAAAGGAGCTGCAGTCACCAAGTGGGCTGGGAGTGGCACATCTGGCAAGTGTGCATGCAGAGTTGCGTCTTCAAGTGCAGGAGCTGCCAGACGCTCTTTGATCATGGTTTTAGTAACAGAGAGATTAGCTGTAAATAAATCCTAGGAAGTCCATCTATGTCCAGAGTTACTGAACAATTTCATCTTTATTTAAAATTTGGAATCATGGATCAGAAGAGCTCTGCTTGAGAAAGGGGGGAAATTGAGAAACCACAGGGAGCACACACTAAATGGTAGACATTATGCCAAATACTTTAATCTTTAAAGCAAGTTGGTATGCTACTTCCATTTTATATAGGAAGAAGCTGTGGATCTAGAGGTTAAGTGATTTGCCCAAGGCCACAGAGCTGGCAAACCACAAAGATGGTGTTTGAATCCAGGGCTCTCTGGTTCCACATGCCCCCACCTGTTTTCGGTCCTGCTGGTCCATGAATTCATCCTTAATTGTTACCACCACTCTCCTGTCCACAGCTCCCATAAAAGGATTGAGTCCCCTCTTTCCTAGGCTTGCAGGGCGACTGGCCTTTGTTCTATAGTGTCGCTCCTGTAGCGTGTCTGGTGTCCAGTTCGTGAGACACAGAGTTTCATTCCCAGGCTCTTGAATGGCCTCATGTCAATGCTGTCCTCCTATCCTCTGCTTTCTATATACTTCAATGAATGAGTTGTATCTGCTGAGCTTGGAACTTCTCCCTCATTAGGAAAATTGCTGCTCTCTGCTTCCTGATGAGCCCATTATTTCATAGAAGAAAAAGGAAGTGTGGCACATGGGGATGCCTATCTCAGATATGCCTGCCAGCCTACCTCCCACTAACTACTTCCATCATTTATATTGTAATTTATATGCATGTGTGTCACTTCCATTTCAAAGCAGTTGTCTCCTAAGATCCGCATCAAGGGATCTTCTGCCTCTGGGACTGCAAGTACCACCTCAGAGTTCTGAGATCTGTTGTGGTTTCTCTTCTTCCTGTTGTTCTGAGAGTTACACAGTGCAAACACCGCATTCTTAGAGTTGAGAACTAGATTTTCATGATACCATTCCCTGAAACACAGCTTCCTCACACTGATTCCTCCTCAAGAACCTGCATTTATTTCCTATTTTCCCAAATTTACTCCCTATTTTTCATTAGTGGCCAAGAACACTAGAGTTAGTAATAATAGGTGTCTGGATTGATTGTAGGGGCTTCAAGGCATCAAGAAAGCTTCTCAGAGGGATGATAACTATCTTATTCTGTTTTGCATTGATATAACAAAATACTAGAGGCTTGGAAACTTATAAAGAAGAGAGGTTTATCTCAGCTCATAGTTTTGGAGGCTGAAAGGTCCAAGACCAGGTATCCACATCTAGTGAGGACCTCCTGCTGCATCAAACCATAGGAGACGGCATCAGGTCATGAAAGTATGTCACAGAAGTGACCACTGTGGGCAGAAGAGCCCAAACATGGAATGACATACCTTTATGACTCTGCTGTAGTAACTGATTCAGAGCAAAGAGAGCGCTTGCAGTAACTAGGCCAGTCCTGTGAGCTGAGCTTCAGTCCTTCTGAGAATGGTTCCTTTGACTTATTTGCCTCTGACTAGGGCCCACCACTTAGCCCTGCCATGTCTCTATAGTGGGGACCAAGCTTCCAGCACATGAACCTTTGGGCCAGGGGCAAACCATATCCAACCCAACTCCCAACCTGAAGTCCTGAGTAATGTTGCCCAAAATTAGAAAACCTAGACTTCTAAACATTTAAAAAAGAGATGGCCCCTCTCTGCAGTGAAATACTATGATAGTCTCTTAAACTGATAATGCAGATGTTTTAGTCAACTTTTTTGCCACTGTGACCAAAAGATCTGAAAAGAACAGAGGAGGACAAGTTTGGGGGGACTCAGTTTCAGAGGTCTCAGTCCATAGATGGCCGACTCCATGGCTGTGCATCTGTGATGAGTTATAACATTAAGGCAGAGGGTGAGGAGGTGGAAAGCTCAGGACATGGCCAACAAGATGCGGGAGGAGAGAGCTCCCCTCACCAGGGACAAAATGTCAACCCAAGGCATGTCCCCAGGGACCACCTACTCCAGCCACACCCTACCTGCCTACAGTTACCATCCAGTTAATTCCTACCAGAGGATTAATGCACTGAGTAGATTAAAATTCTCATAACCCAATCATTTCTCATTTGAACTTTCTTGCCTGGTCTCACACATGAGTTTTTGGGGGACACTCATATATAAACTGTAACAGCAGTTATATATTTATTCATGTGAAAATGAATGAGTCCAGGTTTTGTGGAGCCTGAGATTTCCACTATTTAGGGACTAAAAAAAAAAGTAGATTCACATACTTAAAGGCCTGTGCCAATGTGGGCTTTGAAGCTTAATTTTCATAGATTTTATAAAGAAAGCAGGTTTGTGAACACCATATAAAACTGCTCTCTACTTTTAGTTCTGCACAATAAATGAGCACATACACAAATTCTGATGCTTCTTTGTGAGCTCAGTTTTATCATCAGGATCCAGCTTTAAAAGGGGAGGCTTTCTACACTTTCTGACTACTTTTTTTTTCCCTTTCACTTGTCTTAATTTGTGTGTGCATTATATATATATATATATATATATATATATATATATATATATATATATGTTTTCTGCACTTTTTCATAATGCTTTTGCTGGGTATAGTGCTGGCACAGGAATTCCCAGGGAGGTGCCATCTTCTCTCCAGTACTGAGGACTAACCCAAGCACTCAGAATATGTTATCTGACATATAGACTGCCCTGTCTGTGAGGGACCACCAAAATGCAGGCAATGCCCAGAATAAGGAGAAAATATAAATGCATGGCAAAACAGCCATAGAAAAAGGTCCATTACTCCGTAATAGAGATAATTGGATAATATCAAGGGATTATAGCAGAGACCTTTAAAAAGCATCTAACTAATCATCCCCATTTTAGAAGCTAGGTCTGAAAATAAATAGCCCAATATTTTAAAAATGTATCTCTACAGGCAGAGGAAGACTATGCAAAAACAAAATATCATATGGATTCCCAATAGATATGGCAGATAAATACCAACCCACCCTGACCAGTATGGGGAGAGTGCCTTGTTTCAGCACCAGGGTGGCCCCTCCAGAGCCACTTCCTCAGAACCCTGTTACTAGGAAAAATGCAGTTCAGAAAGTTAATTTAATGTCTTTATTTGATACTCGGGAAAGCAGACAAGGGAGGTGTGGTTAAGTCAACCTATCTAGGCAGCTATCGGGTAGTTGGTAACAGGACCCAGCCTGGAACCTGGGTATGCTGCTCCCACTTGGGGTTTCTGTCATTACTCATCCTACTTCTTGTCCACTCTCTCTTCACTCTGTAATCTTTTATAATTTTAAATCCATGTCACAAATATTTGAAGATTCCTTTAATTTTCCCATCTGTAAGCCTTTATTGTTAATGAATGTGCTTTTTATATCTTTTAAGGCAGGATGATATTTTCAAAAGAAGTAATAACTACAGTAAGTGCCTGAGAAATACTTACAACTAATACAAAATAAATGTATCTGATTTTTTTATGGTAACCACAATAAAAGCCTAAATCGGAAGGTGCAGAAACCACCTGTATTGTTTCTCACTTAGAATGCATATTTTTCTCAAGTACAGATACTTCAGTCTTGATGTTGAGAAAATGATTTGTCCACCCGTAACTGAATTCATAAAACCAATCTCTGAACAGTAAGTGTGTCTGAATTATGAGTATGCCATCTTGAAAATCTAGATGAATCTTGGAAATTATGGGGAAAATTGCTAAGCTCTCTATATCCTTAGCAATGCTTTGTTATTCTGACAAGCTGTCTTGGCTGTCAAAAACATATCTAGATAATTTGGTCCCTGAGGAAAAAGTAATTCATGTCATATCTTGGTAAGAAGAAACCCTTTCCTCTGCTTGGAAGCAAATAATTCAGTAGTTTAGATTACATTGGAAATTCACAGAAATTCTTTCTCTGAAATGTTTTTACTAAACTATCACTATTTTAATTGAGACACTAACTTATTATCTTTTATGCATTTTAGGGGAATACAAAGAGTGATTATAAAGCCTATGAATTCAAGCCATCGGTTTTTAATCTGTTCTTCATGCATGGTTTTAATAAAAATTCTAAATCTGAATTTTGACAACAGCTCAAAGTAATGTTCGTGTCTGTTTTGTGTTTCCTTTTAAAATACTCTTAAGTCACATTTTAGGAAATGACCCATCAGATGAGGTTAGCCTTTCAGTTCGCAAGTCACCTTAGGTTAAGTGTAGTGCTACTGGCAACCAATTTTACGGGTCTGTAGCTCTTTTAACTTTGTTCAAATTTTTGGCAGATTTTTTTTTTCTGTGCATGATATTTGTTTCTTCTTGGCAAGTTTCTGACAGACTGATGCTTAAAAAAAATATGTCTGTGATGCAATCTCCAGTAATTGCCCTGCGCCATTTTACTGTTGGATGCTAAAAAGTTAGCTTGTAGCAGTCCTGGAGCCGAACAAAACGTATTCTCCCAGGCCCCACGTTTTGAGAGGCTGCCCTCCCCTTCCAGGGCATTTCTATTTGTGGATGGATGTACCTAGAGTCACGAGTATGAAATACAGGGAGACAAGAAGAGTTGTGGCCCCAGGAACTCACTCTTTATCTTCTTGCCACCTGTCTTCAACATGACGGAGAAGAAATGCTGGACCGGTTTTCAGCCTGTTGCTAAATAAGAGTTGAAAAACCATTCTTCAAAAGGGGAAAAGCCTAAAATAAAAGAGAGTGAGAAGCATCCGTTCATTTTTCTTTTGTCTATTTATATTACGGGTCCATGGGAAAGCAAGTTCATTTTTACCACTTGGAAGTGATTTAAAAGGACTCTGTGGGCCGCCTCCGCAGAGCTAGGCATTAGTGTCTGAGTTGACTGTGAATTCCAAGTGGGAGTTCCTAATCACTGGACTCTGTGGAAGAGCACAAAAGTATTTTCTGTGGCAGTTCATACGTTCAGAAGTTTGCACCCTTGCATTGACATTAAGTGTTAAACAATTGCCTTTATGTAGACCGCACTGCTCATCCTCGAAGCCACCAGCCACAGGAGGGCTCATTGAAATCAATCAAAATTGGGCCAGGGTTGTGGTTCTGTGGTAAAGTGCTTGCCCAACATGCACCGGGCCCTGGGTTTCCGGGTTTGATCTTCAGCACTGCAAAAATAAATAAATAAATAAATAACATTCAAAAGTTCAGTGCCGCAATTTGAGTGCTCAATAGCCACGGGCGGCTAGTGGCTACTCCACTGGATTGCACAGAAGTAAAACATGTCTGTATTATGACAACAGTTTTTTTCTGACAAAAGCAAGTAACTAATATTTTAGGAGAAAGCAATACATGTGTTTATAGGTATAACTCATTTGTATCCAGCTTGACTACCTTATTTCCCTCTATAATTTGAAAAATATAAAGGTCTTGATGGATATAGTTATCTTCACACGAAACATGCCTCTAGGTAGGTAACCTTTCACATAACTTTGCCTTCATCTCTCTGCTCTCAAGTGTATTTTAATCATATTTTTTATTTGTTCAATGTAGCCTTACATATTAGAGGGAATCATTGTTACATATTCATGCATACATAGATATTTTAATCGTATTTTTAAAAGTTCAGGAAAATGTTTGTTTCCCTTTCTCCTCTGAGTAGCTACCTTGTAGATAATGTGAACACCTTGGTCAGTGGTGATCTTGGCTGAATGAGAGAGAATATTTAAGATATTTCTATGAACTCTATTAAGAAAAATCTATCAATGAGTGGATGCCATTAAACTATAAAGCTTCTGCACAGCCAAGGAATTGGTCAAAATTCTCAAGAGAACCTACAGAATGGGAGACAATCATGACCTGTAGTAACTCCAACAGTGGACTAATATCCAAAATTTACAAACTACTCAAAAAACTTAATACCAGAAACACAAACAATCCAATCAATAAATGGGCCAAAGAGCTAAATAGAAACTTCTGAACAAGGGAAACTGAGCAAGCTAATGAATACATGAGAAAGTATAATCAGAGAAATGCAAATCAAAACTACATTAAGATTTCACCTCACTCCAGTCAGATTGGCAAAGATGAAGACTATAAACTGTAACAAATGCTAGAGGAGTTGTGGGGAAAGAGGAACGCTAGTGCACTGTTGGTGGAACTGCAAACTGGTACAATCGCTCTGGAAAGCAGTATGGAGACTCCTCAAAAAATTAGGGATGGATCCACCATACAATCCAGCTATCCCTCTTCTGGGTATTTTCCCAGAGGAGTTAGAATCAACACATTACAGTGACACAGCAAAATCTATGTTCATAGCAGCTCAATTCACAATAGCTAAATTATGGAACCAACTCAGATGCCCCTCACTGGATGAATGGATCCAAAAGCTCTAATACAACACACACACACACACACACACACACACACACACAATGGAATTCTACTCATCAATTAGAAACAACGATATTGCGGTTTTTGAAGGTAAATGGATGGCTATGGAAGAAATCATGCTAAGCGAAGTTAGCTAAACCCAGGGAGTCAAGGATGGAACGTTTTCACTCATTTGCAGAGGCTGGAGCTAAAACCAATCTTGGGTAAAAGGTGGTCAGGCTGTCATACTGGACGCAGTAGGAGCATGGCGACACA
>PVKS010007392.1:0-73225 GCA_004027875.1 Aplodontia rufa
GCTTTGAACATGCCATCCTCCTGCCTCAGCCTCCTGAGCCACTGAGATTACAGGGTGCACCTTTTTAAAACCAATGATATCCATATTGGTAGAGGTAGCATGAAAGCTATCTCCCGGAGTGACGTTGTGGAATAAACCGGCACAGCCCTTCAGGAAACAAGTTGGTAAAGCGGAGTCAGAACAAGAAGATGGGCTGCAGGCATGGCAACCGTGCACCCCACCGCTCTCAGCGCTCCATTATTCATCCAAGTGCAAAAGCCCAAGCATCTGAATGTCGAACACCGGAGAAATGACTGAGTAAAGAATGGCACATTTGCACGGTGGCATGTTACTCATCCACAGAAAAAAAATGTTTGCAAAGAATCTTCTGTCACATGGCAAAACAGAGCCACTATCAGGCAGAGAGAGAGGAACGGAGTGAAAGCTATTCATGCTATGATTCCAATAACGCTGTACAAACAAGCATCCATCGCTGCTTGCAGGATGCATTCTGAGCTTCGCATCCCTCCTGCCCGCATGGCAGCGGTGCCTGTGGCTTCTCCTCCAGCCTGCCGCGGAGGGGGTGTGGCCTTAGGAGCTTGGAATCCAGGGGAACCAAGAGCAAGACGGATGGGCCAGCAAGCCCCAGCTTTGGCTGCTTGCCTCTTAAGACAGTCACAATCTTTACCCTGGGAGCAAGAGCTTGCATCTGGTCCAGGATCTCAGCCTCAGAGAATCCCTGCTCTCATTGGAATCAGAACCCAGAACTGGTCTCCCTAAGCTATTGGGGACCATCTGGCTTGTTCTGCATACCTGGCCTTGACAGTGTTAGCCAAGAATTTAAAGGAAAGGGGACCCTGGGCTCAGAGATGTCATACCTGGTTACGACTTCCCAATCCTAATTCTCCAACTACAGAGCTGGCCTCTTCTCCAAAATACCCAGATTTCTTCTGAATATATAAACAATTTTCCAGTCCCCAGCTGTCACACAACTGAGGTGGCTGCAAAGGTTCCTGCCCCAAGGTGCACACGGAAGGCAATCCCGCTATTCATCGTTCCCGCAAGTCTGGGATCGCAGAGCGGGGTGGAAGGACAATGTCCTTCCCTTCTGCCCCTTGTCCCGCTCCGTTGCATTCTGAGCAGCTTCAAGCTTGAATCATTCAGCTTGGAAAAGATGGCCCAGGAGCGAGGAGGGACCCATTTATTCAAAAGAGCAGCGTCTAGAATATTGTTGAAAGGTTTAGAAGCATGCAACTCCATTTCCCCTTCCGTTCTCTGGGGCTTTTCTCCCCAAGAACCGATATTTAGAGAGAGCACCCCAGGTCTTTGTACAGAGCGCAAGGTGCTTTCAAAGGCAGACCCAAAGGTGTCCAGCACCTGGTACTTGGCTGTTTTAAAGCTTGGCGAATCTTGGTGATTTACAGCAACACATTCCCCTGCCAAGATGGTTTATATGATTTTTGAGAAGCTGATCCTCTAATCAGATCTCTCCTTTTAAGTATTTTGTGCTAAGACCTAATGGCCTATCCAGTCTCAGAGTCCTGCTGTCCCCGTCCACGACCCCTTTATAAAGAGCCACGTCTGCTCCGTCACACAGCTGCAGATGCGTCCCAGCCTGCGGGCAGAGCGCAAGGCTCTGAAAGGGCTGGAGATCTGAGTTACCAGGTCACTCCCTTGTGGAGAGGAGGTACTCGGAAGCGGGTGGAAAATGCCTATCCAGGGCTGTGGGGCACAGAAGGGGCTCGCTGGCCAGCAGTTCAAATCCCACCTGCAGACTTCTAAGCAATCGAGGGGCTGGCGGGAGTTGAGGGTGGAATCTTTACTGGGGATAATGCCTTGTTTCTCTTCTAGTCTCCTTGCTGGCCTTGGTACTGGGTAGACAATTCTCAGACCCCATCCACTGTGTCTTATCAAGTGCACCTTGTTCTCTGGCTGCGACAGGTAATGACTATCTGTTCCAACTTGAGAAAGAAAATAAGCCACAAGATATCTGTACTCTATTGGAGGGGACTCATGAAGGCCAGGCTCAGCCCTCCTGCTTCCCAGTGGGAAGGAAACTGTCCCCATCCGGGAGGCAGAAATGGGAAGGATTGATGGAGAACGGGCTCAACTCTCTTACTTCTAGTGTTGGCCCTTAGGTCTGGGAGGGACTCTGGGTCATGCACCCACCTAACAGGTGGTCACCTGGCTGTGGACCAACACCACCCAGCCAGCTTCTGGAAGTCCCCCTTCCAGGTTCCCCTCCAGAAGTTGGAACAGGCTCCCACTCGAATCTCCACTCATGGGTCTGTTTCCTCTTCCTGTTTTCACGTGCCAGCCTCCCAATCTCCACTGAAGCCAAGAAATAGATCTAGAAATCTTTTCCATCCCAAACTGGTGACACGTTTCACCTCCCCGTCCCTTTTACTCTGACCTTCATTTCAGGTTTACAGTTTCCAACGTGGCCCCCTTCCTGACCCACAGACAGGAGCCAGCCAGTCACGTTGACCTCGAGGGTAAAGGGAGACCCCAAGTCCAAACTCACAGCATCTGGGGAACTCCTAGAATCTGGGGAGCCTTGATCTCCACAGCTAGTATTTGGGATTTTGGCCAAGAACTGCAGAGTAGTCTAGACCCTAAAGCCAAAGTAGGTTAGAATCATCCAGGAAGAGGATTCCGGCCTAGACACGCTCTCTGTGACTGGCAGCGAGCCCAGGCACCGCACAGGGGAGGAGGGATGCTCCCAGTGGAGCCAGAGAAGCCACTTTAGTCACTTGGAGAAGCCCCGGATCTGGGCCTTGCCTTCAAGACTGACACCAAAACCAGGAGGAACACGACCCCACAAGGTTCATGTCTCAGGCAGTCCTTAAAGTACTCAGGCAAATGGAAGCCCCTGAACGCTTTGGAGTCTCCTGCCAGAAAGGACGCGTCTTCCCCTGGGAATCCTAACTTGGGGCACAAGGCCAAATCATTTAGTGCCCTCTTGCTTTTCATATGGGAGAAAGGAGACGTGGGCGCGCTGCCTCCCTACGACCATGCCTTCCCTCCCCGTACTGAGGGTCTAACGCGGGGCTGGAGGCAGTCACCTGTGAGCGTGTGGAATCGGGCCGCGCCAGGGCCGTGAACCCCTCTCACCAGCACGCCTTCCCGCGATCACCTAACCCCTGCTCTGGGGGCCTTGGGGTTTCCATAGAAAGCAAACAAAGAGAAGCCACGCCAAAGAAAGATCTGGAGCCTGGGTGTGTTCAAAGTGTGAGATCAATATCTTTTTATTGCCATCTTAACAAAAATACTGGGGAAGGCCATCTGATTCCAGCACAGGAGGGCAGGGCGATTCCAGGCAATGACCACACCCCTGGGCTGTTGGGCAGGAGAGTGGAGGCAGGAGCCCCCAAGGAACCACTGGATGGAGAGATGGAGCCAAGGGCACAGACACATAGCAGGTGCCCTCCATTCTCCCTGCGTGCGACAAAGCTGGGACTGGGTTTATAAGCAGCGCTCCAGGAATGGCCTAGGAAGGCACTGGGTACAACAGCCTCCCAGCCCTGGTTTGCGGCTCTACGGGGCAGGATGGGAGGTGGATGGGTCGGGTGGAAAGATCAGGAGATCTCCCTCTCGGACCAGGGAGCGAGGAAGACAGAGCAGAGGCACACCTGTCCCCTGCCACCTGCCACCTCCTCCCTAACTCTGAGAACCCAGCACTCTCCCCACACCCCAAAAGGAAACAGGAAGCTGGAGCTGTGTCGCTAGTGCGTATGCAGCCCAAGCAAGCAGAGGCACAGCATGCTGGCATGTGGGATGGGTACGAGCACTACAGGGCTCTGGGTTCCGTGAGAGTCAGAGGCTCCCAAGACCTGAACCCCGCCTCTCCCCAGCCACTGGCTCTGAGCACTAGTGCCACGGTGCGGTAGTAGATGTACCTAGACACTGCCACTGCCACCTACTTCCACCAGGAGGAGATGAGGCGGTGGCAGAGGCCAGGCAAGGAGCAAGAACCCTGCTCCCACCACTCCAGAGGTGGCTGGAGTTAGCCTTCCGCTAACTGGCCGTGTCACTTGTCATCCATGAAATGCATATGATAAACGTAATCACATCCGACTTACTGCCTCTCAGGCTGTCCTGAGAGCGCCCTGAGATCACATATATCTAAAGGTGCAGGAAAAGCATAAAGTGCTCTCTAAGAATGTAAGATAATCTCCCTGATGTCATCCCATTCTCCACCCACTCCACAAAAGGCAAGCACAGCAGCTGAGCACGCGCACTGCACAAGGGCAAGCGGAGGGCCAAGAGCCTTGAGAGCCCTTGGGAGGTGAGGACAGACCCTCCCTTGAAGGGCTGAGCTCGCCCCACCTGTCCTTGAGCCACGCCCACTCGGAAAGCAGCAGAATCAGGGACCCAGAAGTCAAGAGGTTGAGGAGGCAGCCCTGAGGCTGGAAGCGGGATTCCATGGTGATGCTTCCCACGCCTGGCCCCTTCCCCGCCAGACGCACCGCCAGGGGACACAGACCAAGAGGAGAACGACCCTCTAGGCCAAGCAAGCATCAAGCAGGGGTTTTTCCTGCATGTTGAGCATACACCAAAGATGAGGGTGGGGGCTGGACACAGGGGCCACACAGCGCCGGTCACCTGCAATAGGTGAGGGGGTCATCGGTCCTGTCCCTGGACCTGAGAGACCGGTCCCTGTCTCCAGCCAGACACCTCCCTCCATCTCTTCCTCCTAGCACAGACTGGCCGGGTTAGAAATTGTGCTTTCTCTTCCGAGACCTGGTAGTCCGTGTGGGGGCTGGTGCTGGGGGAGCTTGTGGGGGATCCGGTGGGGGCTCTGGGGCCAGGGACACAGAGCCTGTGGGGGCTGCCCCTTCCGGCCCCTGCCGAGATGCCTGAACCCCATCCCGGATCTCTGTCAGTGTCTGACACATCTGACCGACGCGGCTGGTCAGCTCGGCCATGGCCCGGCTGATGACATGCATGCTGTTGGCCATGTCCTGGTGCACAGTCACCAGCTCCTGGCAGAACTGCCGGAACACCTCAGTCTGCTGAGCGTGGATGTGGAGGAACTGCCAGTCAAGGCCGGTGGTGGGCGAGCTGGAGTGCGGCTGTGGGGTCCTACAGGCAGCCTGTGCCTGGGGCGAAGGATGGGGCAGGGCCTCTGGCTTGGGGCCCACCGTCTCGGACTGGTCTGAGGAGGAGGAGGTGCGGAGCAGGGTGGGCCTGGCCAGGTGGGCCTCTTCCTCTGGAGACCGCTGCAGGGGCACCTGAAGAGGCTGTCGTGAGGGCCCGGGCACCTCCTCGTCTTCATCATCTTGGGGGACAGAAGCAGAAAAGGACAAATAATTACATCAGGGAGAAAGGAGGCAGCACTGGCTAGGACTCACCCATGACAACACCCAGGCATCCCTTACCCGGCCACTCCTCAGCCTAGACTGGCAGCCACCCACGGGCAAACACCTGTTCCCCAAGTCACTGAGGCGCATGAGCCAGGCACCGGAGGGTGAGCATGAGCAGAGATCCCTTTCCCCCTGTGGCAATAGCTGCCTTCTAGGGGAAGAGTCCAGGCCAGGGAGCTGGAGAGCCAGGGGCCCGTGACCTCAGCCACGTCACTTCATCTCTTTGCGATCACTCTACAGGACTACCTAGCTGGTTCTTTAAAGAAGGGCAATTAAGATCCCAGACTGGAGGTGCTTTGCGGAGCTGAGGGAGTAACACCTGCCAAAAGTCACTAGGGATCCCAGGGTGTGAGGCCATTTCTGAGCTTCTTGGGGCCACCTTGTGGATGTGCTGGAATCTGCAGCTTTAGATGGCTGCAGGAGGTGCCCGCAGCCTGCATGGGAGAGAAGGGATGGCATGGGAAAGATACAGAGCAAGCCTCCAGCCCTGCCAGATCCCTCCCCCACAAGGCAGCCTTCCAGGTCAGGCACATGGTGTCCCCACCCATGAGTGCCTGATCATGCAGGAACCATCAGAGAGGGAGGGGACCAGCACCTGCACACACAGGTCTCACCTCCCAGGTGATGGAAGTCATGGGCTGATTCCCACAGCAGGAGTAAACATGAGACGGGCCAAACCTACTGTCAGACAAACCCTCCCTGCTTGTACCCGTGGGACCATCCCTGGGAGGTGACAGGAAGGATGGTCAGGTTCATCCTATAGGTCAATCGAGAGCCAGTTCAGCAAGAGCCCAGCAGCTCTAGATCCTGCTAGATGGGACAGCACTCACCCCGCTGGAGTCCCAAAAAGGGCCAGATGGAGCGAGACCCACCTTGGCCTCATGTGAGCAGCAAGAGCTGGTCACTGGCAGGGGCTGCGGGTGCTCCTGCCAGTCAGGTTACTTAGGTCTCAGAGAGATGGAGGGGTGCGCAGGGCAGGACTCAGGGAACGGGTTTTACTGAACGCTTCCCCCCTTTTTCTCATAACTGGGTGGAGTCGCCCAAGATTTGGGGAAAGCCAGATTCTCAGGTTTGAGTCCTGGTCTGAGTCAACCTCGGGGCCACCCCTTTCTGATTAGTTTCCTTGTCCAGGTAACAAGGAGACTAGATGGTCTCCACATTCCCTTCCAGTCCTAAGACTCTGACTCTGTGAATTGCCACCTGTCAGGAGCCCCAGCCAAACAGGAAATGAGCAGATCCCACAGGGGCCTGGGACGGTCGGCGGGAACCTCTGGACCACCTTCCGGTTGCCTGGGCCTCTCCGGCAGGGACTGTGACCAAGGGTGGGAGCAGATGTGCACAGAGGTGGAAGGAACAGGAGTGCAGCCCCTCTCCCCACACTGAGGGGCCTCAACTGCTGTTCCTTCAGTGAGTCCAGCTAGAAAGAGCCCCAAGGTCCTGGCCTTCAGGCCCATCAGAGACACAGGAAGCAGAGAGAAAAGGCGGGGGCGGCACAGAGGGAGAAGGGGGGCGGGAGGGGGAAACAGAGGCAGTCTGGATGGGGGTGGGGTGCAGGCTCAGGCAAGGACTGAGCCAGGCAGCTTCAGCAGCCCAGGGTGAGCAGCAAGAGGCAGAGAGAGGAGTGAAGAAGGCAGCGGACACAGAAGAGGAGCAGCAAGAATGCAGAGGCACCTGGCCCCGGCACAGGAAAGGAGCTGCTGGCCTGGCCCCTCACCCCTACCCTGGGGCTTCCTGGCTTCTCCACCGTTGGTGCCAGGGGCCTCCACATTCTCCCCTCCCCTCCCCTCCTTTCTCACTCCCCCTTTGCCGCTCAGTCCCACTGTCACCTCCTTAGCCCTGAGCAGCGAGTTTCCACCCTCCTCAGTCTCACACAGGCTGCTCTATCATATGCAAAATAAAAGCCAGGAGCCCTGTGCAAAGGCATTCTAGGTGTCAGGGAAGCTCAGTCAACCCGGCCACGGTTAGCTCAAGCTTGCACATTCCCACGTGTCCAGGAACTGCCCGAGGGCTGGGCTGTGGCAGCTCTGGCCTCCCGGCTCCCAGCACAGCTCCTGATACAGAGAGGCTCAGTGAATATTCTAGAATGAATGCACAAAAGGAGAGGAGACAGGACAGGAATAGGGACAGGAATGGAGACTGGAAAGAGTGGGCACAACAGAGAGGGACAGGAGAGGGGACGCGAAGGGGATTTCGGGAGCAGGCAGCCCCGGCAGGCCAGGCACAGGAGGGCGATACTCACAGCTGCTGGAAGGGCTGTCGGTGCCGTCCAGTTCTGCCCTAGGGAAGCTGTGCCCGGAGCGGGCCGTGAGCAGCGCTGACTCGATGGCCCTCTCATGGGCAGTGAGCATGATGGCAGGGCCTCGGTCCCCAGCCCCGGGGCCGGACAGGGACTGCTGCATGAAGGCCAGCTTGTCCTTGGTCCTCCGTTTCATGTCATCCCATCTGTGCTTAATGTCCTTGATGGAGCGGGGGACCTGGCTGACGGAGGTGATTTTCCGAGCTATGCCTTCCCAAATCTTGTCCCTGTCGGCATGGGACAGCCGCATGGTCTCCCTCCCAAAGAGAACCGCTTCATGGTGGGTCACCTCAGTGACCAGAATGTCCAGCTCCTCCTTGGAGAACTTGGGCTTCCTCTTACGCTCGGCCAGGGGCGCCACGTTCCTTGGGTTGAATATCCCACAAAGCACAATTGGGTAAATGACCGTCAAGGTGGATGGTCCTCCTCCTTCCTAATTGCCGGCCCCCAGCTGGAGAGCCAGGAGGCACCTGGGACAACCTGGCCCCCATGCCCTCCTCCTACTGAGAAGTCCCTTCTACTACTCCTCGGAGGGGAGGGTGGCAGGAAGAGACCACAGGCAGCGGGAGAGCTGGACTCGGTCCAGGGCAGTGCAGTAGACCCCGCCTCGCTCTTCCTGGAAGTTCAAGTCCACTTAACCTCTCCCACCTCACTCTCCCCATCCAGGAGGGCAACAACAACACACCAACCTCTCAGGGCTGCTTCTAAGGAGGGAAAGGCACAATGGTGTAAAAGCATCCTTAAAATCCTAAAAAGGAATAAGGGATCCTTAGTGGGGTTGGGATGAGACCGCTGACTCCGCAAGGCCGCGCTCACACACAGCCAGACCTTGAGTGGCTTGCAGGGAGACCATGTGGCCTCAGCTGGTGGTGCCCATCAAAGGGTGTCAGCACAGAAAGCAGATTCCATCGCTGTGGCTCATGACCCCTCCGTCCCCGGCCACCCCTCGTCCCCACTTGTGTGTGTGCAGGAAAACAGGCTCTCCTCCCCCAGCACCGCCGGAAGATTCTTCTGGGGTGGCTGCTGCCGCTTTGGGGTTGAATTTAAGGAGCTCCTGAGCACAGCAACCCACTGGAGACGAGCTCCACTCTGATGGACGCCAGAAGTGGCCTCGGCTTCCGTCTCCGAGGAGCAGCCAGGAGCACCAGAAGGGCGCAGCTCAGCTCTTCCAGCTGGCCCGGCACCTGCACTGGCCTTAGCTCCGCACTGCGCTTCTGCCATCCTTACACTAGGGCTACAAGGTTCCAAAGGTCCACCCAAGAGGACACCAGGATGCAGAGGGAAACTTGGGGCCCAGTTCACTCCTCTGTCTCCAAAACCACATAAGGGACCCATGGCACCAGGGAGCCTCATCCCTCACCCCGCCCTACCTGCAAAACACCAGGGCCTGCAAGCTGGGGAGAGTTGGGCGGAGGTGGGGCTTTAGCACCCAGGCCGAGACAGTGGCAGGCAAGGCCTTGCACAGAGGCAGACTGAGGCCAGAGGCTGTCTCTTGGAGGCCACAGGGCCTCTGTACACCTAGGAGGACCATTTCAGGGCCACCTGCCAGGGCTCAGAGGATGTGATGCACTTTTCACGATCGTGCCACTACAGGCATCCGGCTAAGAATATTCTTTGTTGGGAGGAAGGGGGAGGTCATTCTGCAGTGTAGAATGTTTATCGCCATCTTCAGCTTCTACCCAGTTCAAACCAGTAGCACCCACCCACGAAGCTAGGACCACCAAAATGACTCAAGGCACTGCCTGAAGCCCGCAGAGAAACAAGCAGTCCCATCTGAGGATCACTGCACATAGAGCACCTGGCACATGGTGGCCACTGGGTCATTGCTCGCACAGCGGGCACCTGCTCCCTTCCTGTCCCGCCACTTACTTTGTAAAGACGCTGACTCCATCACATCCCCCTGAGCCCCTAGGCCATGACAATCTGCAATCAAGGGCAGATTGGAAGGAGGTGTCCAGACGGAAGCTGCACAGCCACCCCGCCCTGCTCCTTGACTGAGGGCCTCCAGCTGGGACCTGTCCTGACTCAGGACAGGGCTGGGAGCAAGAGCAGGAAGCAACCCCACTAATAAGGTGGGAGGAGCAGAACGTACCCCACCAGTGCCCACCCGCAGCCCAGGGAGCCAGCTCGGCCTGGTCCCTTGTGCACAAGTGGGAAGAGCCCTGGCCTGGACACCCAGGGCCACAGCTTCCAGTTCGGGTTCTGCTATTGACTGCATGAATGTGAACAAGAACGTGGCCTGCTCTGGGCCTCACTGCGGCATGCGGCTGATGCGGAGCCACACTGAGCCCATCAGTGTCTCCAGGGAGAGCCTTAGAGACACCGAAGCCCACCCCCGGCCAGCCCGGTCAGAAGCTCTGCTCTGTGTGCCAGAGCACCGCTAAGCTGGTACAGAGGAGGACTCCCCTTCCCAGGGGCTGGGACAGCGCCTTGTCTTCGGGAGGGAAAAGCTCAGAGGTGGGGGAAGGGTGGAGCAGGCCCAGCTCTGCAGGCCAACCCTGCTGGAGCCTGGGAAGCGACAGGGACATCTGGGGTACACACTCCTGCCTGACCTGTGAGGGTCTGGGATGTGCTGTCCGTGCACGGCCCATCTGAAGGCCTCATGCCCACTTGCTCACGGTGTCCCCAAAGTCCTGGCTCCTCGAGAGGCCCTGGTCAAAGGCCCCCTTCTCTTCCATCTCGGGCCTCACAGCCCATTGCAACTCCGCGCAACAACCAGAGTAGAAAAAACCACTTGTGTGGCCCTGGGAGGGCTGTGGGGACAGGGCCGGGCTGATCCCCCAGGTGCCCAGCACAGGGTCTGAGTGGAAGCGGGTGCTCAGCACACAGGGGCTGAGGATGTGTGCTGTCCTGACCTGGACCCAGGGGCAGGGGAGAAGGAGGAGGTTAGACCCATGGAGCCACTTCCTGGGGCCACTTGCAGGGCAATGGCCAACCAGATCTCTAAAGGAGGTGGAGTGCTCTTCTCCCCACACCACAAAGCAGGAGTCTGCTTGTCTGTGGTGTCCCTGCTTCCACACCTAATAAGTGGCAGTGGGAACAGCTTCCCCAGCAGGTAAGAGAATGAGCCCTGTGTGCTCTGGAAGGGAGAGGCTGCAGCTAGCCGACTGGGGCACAGGGGACAGTGAGGACATCCAGGACACCCACATCCCGGCGTGACTCTCCTTTTCTCCAACCACCTCTCCCTTGCTCCTGCACACTCCCTCAGCAGAGGTCCCTAAGTGCACTCTCCCTCCTCACCCTCCCGCCCCCAGCACCTTCAGGTCACCTGATCACATAGCAGACAGAGGGCACTAGACCCATGGTACAGAGGCCCCTTTCAGCCCCACCCATACCCACATCCCAGCTCATCACCCCAGGGCTCCAGAGAGAGGCCCCCATAGGCAAGAGGCCCGCATGCCCACAGCAGGGCTCCTCACAGGTCAGCACTGGGCCCTAGGTGCCAGACTCAGCCCAGCCACCTGGGGGGACCCGCGGTCTGTTTCCTGTTCTCTCTGGCTAGGCTTCAAGGACCCTCGGTGTCACATCTTGGCCCAGGGTGAGACCACATCAAGCACAGGGGAAAACAGCTGCAGCCTCTGCCCAAGTGGCCTCCTCTGCCATGGCCACCACTTAAACAGCTGCCGGGCCTTACTGGTACGAGTCCTGCACCACTACAGTGGCAGTCTGCCCCCCGAGACAGTGTCACAGTCCTACCAGGGGACATTCTCATTCCCTCCCCAGGAATGCTATCGGGAGCTGAGGCCACCACGCATGTAGCCTCTGGGGTCCCCGGAGCTGGTCCTCCTGCAGTGCTCCTTCATGGAAGCCTGGGGAACAGGAGGGTGGCCCCAGGCTAGACATTCCCCAGACTCCGGACACAGCAGCCCTGGAGGCCTCTGGCCCTGGAGGTCCCAACACACTACCCTGGCCTCCTGTGCAAAGGCTGGGCAGGTCTCCCGGGGAACAGCAAGAGCAGGACTCACCTCATCCAGTTGGCTTTGGTCTCATCCGAGCCATCTATGGACTTGTAGCGGTTGTTCTTGTCCACGATCTGCAAGACAGAGACTCAGTCTAGAATGGGCCACTCTGGAGGGGCTTCTCGTGTCCCTGGGCTCCTTCCTGGCCCGGGGCCCAGGGGCCTGGCCCTCTCCACTGCCCCACTTTCTTTCTGTCTGCCATCTTCCTGCAATGTCCCCAAAGCCACAGGACTGAAGCACAAATTGGGGTCCAGAATCCCTGACACCTTCCTGTCTCCCACCTACTCCCCCATCTTCTTCAACACACACACACACAACCTTTGAGGTGCGAGGAATTCCTGGGAAGAGACAGATAGGCCATCTCTGTCCTTGGCCTTGACGGAACACCCAACATCATGGCCAGTGAGTGCCATTTCTGACAGCCTCATGTTGAACCTGCAGAAGCTGAGTCTGACCCTTCCCCCTCAGCTTCTGAGGGAGACAGACGCCTCCGCTGGGCATCTGGGCCTCTGTGGTTTGAGAGGCCGACTCCTCTCCCCAGCCTCTAAACATTCAAGAGCCCTGGGGTTTGGTGCGGGTCCACTTCTCTGCAGCAATCAGTGATTCCACCATCACTCTTGAATACCAGAGCTCAGTAGGGTACGAAATTCTAAGCTGATTAAATTTGATTTTTTTTCAACCTTTTGAAGATTAACAACAGACTGTCCCACGGCCCTACCGTTGGCTTAATGTTGGTCTTTTGTGCATAATTTGTCTCTGGTATATTTAAAGATCTTCCCTTTCTTCATGATATCATGCCATTTCACTCTGTGATTTTTGAAGCTGAGATTTATTTTATAAAATTCTCTTTATTACTTGATGAGCACTTTCAAAGACTTCTATCTCTTTTTACTTATTTTTTTAAAGAGAGAGAGGGAAAGAAAATTAACTTTATTTAAGTTTTTCCTCTGGCCTTTGTTTCTCCCACACTTAGTTGTATATGTGGTGCTGGGGTTCGAACCCAGGTCCTTGCACATGCCAGGCAGTGCTGAGCCACCGCTCCAGCCCTTTCTAACTCTTTTTGATTCTGAAAACTTCCCAGCCATCAGACTTTTGAATACACAGTTTCTCAGCCATTTTTCCAGTCTTGTCTGATAGAATTTCTATTGAACATACGTGGGAATAGCTCATTCCAGGCTCCCTGCATTTTAACTGACTTTTCATGGAGTTTTTTTCCTACTTTTCGGGAAGTCTCTGGGAAAATTTCTCAGAACTCTTTCCAATTCACTAATTCTCTCTTTAACTACGTCCAGACTTTCTCCCATCAACTCAGGTTTTCCTTTCTCTCTTTGCGTCCCTTTTTAACGAGTACCTTTTGTTCAATGGATATTTTTCATTCATGGATTTTGTAACTGGTTGTTTTCGAAACCCATCTTTTTCTTTCATTCTGCTCTTCTGGTTTCAGAATGACATGTTCCTTCTTTTTCCTTTCCCAACAGCTTGGCTGATGTACAACTGGCATATAACACATAACCTGATAAGTGTGGACACATGAGTTAGGTCCAGCCAGGTTCCCTGAGGACTTAGAGATGCAGAGCCAACCCGCAGGCCTAACCCCTAACCCCTGATGCCATTCTTAACCCTCCAGCAGAAGAGAAATTTTTAATGAATATAAATCAAACCACAACACTTACCAGCTCCAGATTCGATCCACTACACTTATGATAAAGTTCACACATGGTCTCAGCCTTTAAGGCCTGGGTATCCCTGCCCACCCATCCAGCTGACTTAGGGATTCCCACTGGCCTTCACCTTTCTACAGTCTATACTCTGGGAGCTCTTGAACCTGGTTCGGTTTCATTCCTAGAACCTCTCTTCTATACTCTTATAAAACACTAACCTACAATATTTCAATCATTCAGAAACAATAAACAATAATGCAGCTGAAAGTCCCGTACCCATCAAAGGGCCAGCAAAGATTCACACCAATTATATTAATCCCTCCTGCTGCTTCAGGAAAATCCCAAGATGCAGCTGAAGACTTGCTCTGCCTCCAAGTCATGCCTCTCCCCTTCCTCCCTCCAAGGATGACCACCCATCCCGAGGCTGGTGGGGAGCCTTTCCCTTCCTACGACACAGGATTTTTCTAGGAACAATGCACAGTCCTGTTTTGCATGCGTGGCACCCGCGGGACCGTGTCCTTATATAAACTTTCTCCCCCTCAGCTTTGGCTGTCAGATCCCCTCTGAACTCTTGAGTCTCAGATTGTGTCACCTCCGCAGAATAAGTCCTTCCTGATCGGGCCCTAATGCCAGCTCCCCCCTGCCCACTTCTCATGGCGGCGAGTATTTCTGCATCTGTTGATTTGGTAAAGGACCGTCTCCCTCGTCAGACAAAAGACACAGAGCACATGGCTGCCCCGCTCACGATGGTGGCCCTGGTTCCTATCACAGTGTCTGACACACATGGGTTGAGTGAATGAATGAATGAAGAGCATTTTAGGCAAAAATCAAGTCAAAGAAAGAAAGTAGAGAGAGAGAGAGTTAACATTTTAGTAAAAAGAAAACGGTGGTATGCTGGGGCCAGGTTGTGCTGAGGAGTAAGTGCTGACAGGTACCTTTTCAGGACTTCTGTGAGCCATTTGTTACACACAACCATTACTAAAGACTGACTGATACAAAGTTGCAGTTCCATAAACTATGCATTTTTAAAAGGTAGTATTTGAAACTTACCACTTGCCAATTATTTGGCTACCTTTCGCTATTATCTCTTTCATCGTGGGATGCCCTCCATGTATTAGAGGCCTGGTCCTCAGCTTGGTGCCACTGGTGAAACCTTTAAGAGGTGGCACCTAGTGAAGCTCTTAAGTCACTGAGGGCCACTGTGGGGGGAATGAGGGACCCTGGTCTCTTCCTCTCTGTGCTTCCTGGCCACCATGAGGGGAGCAGCTTGCTTAGCACGTGCTCCACATCCTGATGTGTTTCCTCATCACAGCCCCAAATGCAATGGAGCCAAATGACCACAGACTAAACCTCCACACTGTGAGCCAAAATAAACCTTTCTTCTCCCACAGCATGAGCTCCAAGACATCCTGCTACTTCTTTAAAGCCCTAGCTACAACGAGCATCTTCAACAATAGCGGTGATTATCATCTGTTTATTTGCTAACAGACCGTCTCCCTCACCAGGTAAGTTGATTATCTCAGGTGTTCTGTTACAGTAACAGCAAGCTGACGGACACACATGCTCCTGAGAGGATAGCGTCGACTATCTCTGTACAGTAGAAATACCGCATGCTAATTGCTGCTGCGTGTTCTGTCCCGACTCTATGTTCAGCGACTTCATATTGCATAGATTGAAATCCATCACAAAAATTGGCACCTATTTCCCTACCATCCCCAGCAGGTTGTCAAACATTTGCAGAGCTGGGGATCAAACCCAGGGCCTCACGTCTGCTCAGCAAGTGTTCTGCCACTGAGCTACACCCCAGCCCATACCCGTGTGTTTATGTGAGCACAGTCTGGGAGATACACATCCAACCCTCAAGATGTGTTATCTCCAGAAGGGAGGGAAGAGGGATGTGGGAGAGCTTTTCCTTTATTTGTCTATTTGTGAGACCAAACTGCCTTTGTGTTATAAAAACCTCAGAAAGATAAACAGACGAAATGTGGCGCTCTGGCTTCCCTCCCCAGCAATCTCTCCAGGACACGCTAGTCTGCAGGGACCCTCCTGCAGAGTCACATAAAACCCGGTCCTTGAGCGCGTTAACCACCCCACCACCTTGTTAGGTCATGAATGGAAAAAGACGCACTTCCAGGTCCCACAGGCAGCAGTGGGGACAGCTGGTGACGGCAAGAGCCACGGAGGCGGAGGAATCGGCTGGAATTGCAGCTTCGGCACCTAAGAGCTGAGTGGCTTCCTGGGCTTGCCTCAGTCTCCTCATCTGAACCATTGCTGCACTGACGTGGAAGACACTCAGTAAACGGTCACCGTCAGCCGTGCGATTATAGTGAAGGATCGCACGGTAGCTACCATTAAATCTGGGAGGCGGCAGGTCTGCGGGTTTCTGACCACTGAGCTATAAATCGGCCTCTGCAGCTGGGGGCTGAGCGGGACACTCGAGCTGCCTGGGGCCTCTGTCACTGGCTCAGGTCTGAGGTCTTCTGAAGGCCATTTCTCAGCTTATCTCCCCCACCAATCAGGATTTCCTGCAATGGCATGTCCTCTCATTCCACAGATAGCACTGCGGGAGCAGCTGCAGTGACAGGCTCTGCAGATGACAAGGTCCCCAGGAAGATACTACCTCTGCTTTCACAAAGTCCACAGTCCAGTGGGACATGAAAGAGAGGCCACTGTGGGCCTGCTTGGTGGGGACTGTGAGAGGGACCCTCCTGGGGGGTACAGAGTCTCCTCTGAGATCCTGGAGAAGAGGGGTTGATCCTGCAGGCCTGTAGACCCCACAGCTGCTCAACGATGAATCCAGGCCACACTGAGTACACGGCAGGCTGTGGGTCTCCAGCCCTGGCACAAAGATGGTTTCTGCCAGGGCCCAATGGGCTCTGGAAGGCTGGTCTCCCAGCATCCTCCCGCGCCCACTGCTCAAGGTCAAGTCCTCAGCCCCTCTGATCCCGGAAGCTCTGAGCACTCTGACTTTCCGGGCCTGACCAGGGGAAGGAACCAGCATGGTCAGGGGGGTCCCTGTGCCTGGAAGGAGGAGTCTGGAGAAGGCAGAGCTGTCCCTGCCTTTAAGAGGTGGCACCTAGTGAAGCTCTTAAGTCACTGAGGGCCACCGTGAGGGGAATGCGGGACCCTGGTCTCTTCCTCTCTGTGCTTCCTGGCCACCATGAGGGGAGCAGCTTGCTTAGCACGTGCTCCACATCCTGATGTGAAGGAAGGGCTGCCGTGCTGAGGAGGTGGGACTGGCAAGCCTTCGCAGGGATGCAGGCCTGAACTGGGCAGGAGGAATCGCTGCCAAGTGTGCAGAATGGTCCCGAGATGGAAGCCCAGCCTGGGAGGCGGGGAGCTTCCTGCTTCTGGATGTATTTGAGCAGTGCTGATCTGCTCACAGGAAGGCTGAGCAAAGAACCTCCTCACTGAGCGGAAATCTGCCAAAATTCTAAGAGCAGGAGATTCTACGATGTGCACAGATGTGCAGAAAAAAATAAAAGTGTGAATTTTGGCCTCCTGGGTCAAATCTTGTCCATGAGGTGCAGAAAGCTACTCCTGACCGTAGCAAAAACTAATGCCAACAGCAATGATAAAAAGTCATCGACAGGGGCCACTCCACAAATCTGGTGCTTGGACACTGTGGCCTTAATTCTCATAACTCCAGTGGCTACTAGACTGTTACAGATTAGGAAGCTGCGGTTCAAGGCCATTAGGTAACTTGCCCAAGGTCGCAGAGGAAAGGCTTGGGGAAGCTGAACTGAAAATCGGGTTTCTAATGACCCAGTTCCTGTTTTAACCACTGTGTGGAGTGGGGGTGTGGCCACCAAGGTTCCCCTAATCCCCCAGGGCAAAAGCGCTGAGCGTAGCATGACAACCCCACACAGGGAGCAGCCAGATGTCTGCCACCTCTGCAGATTCACCGTCTGGCTCCTCCAAGTGCTGCCTTAACCAGCTGTCGCAGAAATCAGATTTTCAAAAGCCTGATTTGCTTACAACTTTCCAGAAGCCCGTTGAATCCATAATGCATTCCATGTTCAGCCTGCACCTCCTCATGGAATAAGGGGTTCCAGCAATGATTTGTGAAGCCATTTGCAGTTGGTGACGTGCTTGGGGGCACCTCAGAGGCTTTCCCAAGATCCCCACAAGGTGGATGGCATCCCCTCTGTTCTCCAGCCTCTCCCCAGCCAAGCAGAGCAAAGACCAGGGAGAGAAAGGGGCTGCCCTGAACTTGAACTTGAACTCTGGCTTCTTCTGTGCTCAGAAAACAGAGTGAAGAACATGCAAATGGAACGGGGGCCTCTGAGACGATCCAGACCCCAGGTTCCTATGATGAGCGCAGCATTTTGTGAATATTTGACTTTTTGAGTCACCTAAGAAGCTATGCTCATAGGCAAACCAGAATCTAACTTATTCACCCTAATTTAACTGATAAGGAAACAGGCACTTATTTTTACTGTACTAAAACTACCTTTTGTTAAATTTCTTTTTTAGAGAAATCACTTTATTGAGGTCTGATTGAAACTCTGAGCTGTGCACATCTAATGTACGCTGCTGATGAGTTTGGTAGCCGTCTACGCCCACGAAACCATCCAGCAGACTGCTACAAGCCCACCCTTCACCTCCAAAACGCTTCTTCCTGCTTCTTAAATGTTAATAGTTCTTGCTGCTGTCATGATAACAACATGCAATCTAGGCTCCTGGCGAGGCCCTGGGTGCCCCACACGGCACCTGTTCACCGTGGGCTCCATGCGTTCCACGCTTACCTCACTGACGAAAGCCTCTTCGCTTTCCCTGGCCCCAGCCCTGGCACCCCCATCAAACTCTCTCATTCAATGAATCTGACTGTTTTAGATTCTTCACCTTAGGGTTTGGTCCCTAGTTCATGGTCCTATTGGAGGTGGTGGGCCCTTTAAGGGGAGGTCTTTAGGTCATTGTGGGTGTGCTCTCGGAGAAGACTGCAGGACACTGGCTCTTTCTTCACTCTCTTATGTTTCCTGGTCATGAGGTGAGCAGTTTGCTCCACTCTAAGGTCCTTGTCATTGCTGTCCAACATGCCCATTTAGGGGCCCAAAGCCACAGGTCAGCCTGGTCTTGGACTGGAACTTCCACAACTGTAAGCCCAAATAACCTTTTCACCCTATAAGTTAATTGTCTCAGGTATTTGGTGACAGTGGTGGAAGGCTAACGCATTCAAGCGGTATCAGGAGTATTTGCCCTTCTGAGCCTGGCTTATTTCACGTAACATACTGCTGTCCAGGCTTGTCCAAGTGTCATAAATGACAGGATTGCCTTGATTTTTAATGCTTATAAAGGCCCTGGAGTTCTGGTAAATGAAACCAGGGTGTGCAATCCCAAATTCCACCTGCAGGTTTCACATCCTTCACTGCACGCCGAGATGCAGGCCTCGGGAAGGTACCTGGAGATAAAGCTGGCTGTGACCTGCTCCTCACTGCTAGGTGCGAGGCCTTCAGGGAGAACAAAATTCCAAGCCACTCCTAGGGCTGTGTTCCATTGGACTGTGCAGAGCTTGGAGTGACAGCCCAGAGACACCTCCAGCCAAGGAAGAGTAAGGATGGGACCAGGAATGCTGAGTCCGCAGTCCTGAGCCAGCTCACATGGCTCTTCCCTTCACAAGTCCCTTGGCTCTGCCTGTAAAAGGCACCCAGCCTAGGTGAATCTGGCCTGAGCCCTGTCTCCTCATTATGCCTAGAGTGAAGGGTCTGCACACGGGTGGCAAAGAGACCCAGAAAGACTGCCTACCAGGAGGCAGCAGGATGTAAACTGGAAGCAGAGTGTGGTAGAGCACACCCGTAATCCCAGCTGCTCAGGAGGCCGAGGCAGGAGGATCACAAGTTTCAGGCCAGCTTGGGCAACTCAGTGAGACCTGTCTTCAAAATAAGATTAAAAAAAATTGTTTTTAAAATTTTTATTCGATAAACATGGTCTTACAATTAGGAAGGGTTCATCATCAAATAATCAGGAACAAAAGTGTAATGACAGAACAAGCCAATACTGGTGCCAGACCATGGTTTCTCCCCTTTGGTTTCCCCATGGTTCCATGTTTCACTCTACTTAAGCTCCAAGTTAACTGGACTTCTCCTGGAGGTCAGAGGTTCCCCTCAGATTAGATTCCCCCATACTACCTCCCTCTGGTCTCCTTGGTGTCCTTCCTATTCCCTTCCCCCCAAGATAAAAAGTTCTGGGGAAGTAGCTTAGTGGGAGAGTTCCCCTGGGTTCAATCCCCAGTACTGCAACTACAAAAACAACACCAAACAAAATACACCAGAGAAATCAGATAAAAATAAACTCGAACTTTAAATATCCTGCCACAGATTGGAAGGGTCTTCCAAGGAGCATGGAAGAAGCCAGCAGTGAATGAGGCTGATGTGAGAACAGCCCAAGGAGTTGCTCAGTGTGGAACCTGCACATCTGGCATGCACTACTCTTCCCCAGTAATTCGTGAAATGAAAAAGAGGCCAAAAAAAAAAAAAAAGAAAAAGAAAAAGAAAAAAAAAGCCTAAAACTCCACAACGAGATATCACAGCCACTAGGATGGGTACTGTTAAAAAGTCAGATAAAGACCACAGTGTGCAAGAAGGTGGAGAAATCAGAGCCTCCACAGAGCCTGGTCGATGTCACCTTGGAAGACAGTCTGGCAATTCCTCAAGGGACTGAATGTGGAGTTACCACGTGGCCCAGCTGTTCCATGCTTAGGTATCACACGCAAGCGGAGGGAAAAGGTCTATACACGTGGTTCACAGCCACGTTAACCTAAAAGCAGCAGATAAGCAAACAGCAGCCCCACACAGTGGAACACCGCTCAGCTTCCACAGGGAACAGCGCAGGCTACAAGGTCACGTTCATGTTTAGGTTTAAACAGGAAATCTGCACTCCGAAAGCAGAGCAGTGGTCACCTAGGGCTGCGGGGAGGCACAGGAGCACAGCTGAAGGATGCAGGGTTTCTCAGTCACAAGTCATCTGCAGCGATGGCCACCCCTATCTGTGACTGCTAAGAACCGCTGAATAACACACTGTAGATGGGTGACTTGTACGATATGGAATCACATCTAATAGAGGTCTTTTAAAATCAATATCTGCCAAAGATTCACCAGCAGTGATTAAACACAGGGAAACGAAACTTGTTTGGAAAGTGGCCCCTAAAGACACAGGTGGCTTCCGCCAGTGGGAAGGCTGCATCTAGATATTCACATTTGGGGCCTGGAGCCTTGATCTTGAGCTTTGGTTTCAAGTCCTGGCCCCACCATTAGCAGCTTCAGCCTGGGATAGGGAGTCAGGCTTTCAAGCCCAAGATTTCCAGTCTGTAAAAGGGAGATGAGTCCTATCCCAAAGGACTACAGCAAAATTCAAAGAACTAAGTCGCAGAAATCCTCCCGCACACATGAATGGCAGCTGCCGCCGTTGCTATGACTGAGTTCCCATTGTTGCTCCAGCCCTGCGCAGCATTTGCTGAGGCATCCTGGGGTCTGAGGTGCTGAATTAGCACCAAGGGTGCAGATCAGACCTCTTCTCTGCACAGGAAGCCTCTTAGGCAAGGAAGTCTCTTAGGAATTGATGCTTCTCACATTAGAGTCTTTGGATACGTTCTCAAAGTCCAAACGACCTCAACGAGATTTTAATTCAAAGTTTCCATTTTTTTAAAAATCGAGATAAGAATCAACACGAGGGCTGGAGCTGGGGCTCAGCAGTTACAGCACTTGCCAGGCATGCACGAGCACCTGGGTTCAAACCCCAGCACAACGTGCACAACGGCGTCTGGGAGCAACGACAGCCACGTGAAAAACTAAAACTGATTCTTTCTCTCTCCCCACCCCCTCTCTCTCACTGTTCCTCTTACCATGAGATTTCCACACCCACAGGAGTGCAGGGTTTAGGGCTGAGTCAGCCCCAGGTCCTCACGCAACCCCATGGCTCACTGCCATGCAACCTGCGCTAGACTGAGCACAGGTGGCCTATACTCCCTTGGCCCCCGTCCTCGGGTTTAGCCATGTGTCTTAACATGGCCAATGGGTGTTAACCAGCTTGTGGCAAGTAGCTGAGAGGTAGAAGGGCCTCCCCAGGGAGGGGCTGCCCTGCAGCCTGGGCCCTGAGCAACAAGCTTCAGGTCTCTGGGGCTCCAGCATGAGAAGCCAGCTTGCCCTGCAGGTCAAGACTAGACAGCCGGATGGCCCAACGAATCAGCCGGACTGCAGGTGACCAGCAAGCAGGAACCGCAGCCAAACGGCAGGTGCGCTAGCAAGGAAGTTCATTGCCGGTGTCAGCAGCGATGTCCTGCGACCAAGTCCAGCTATCGCATGGCCTGACCGCCAGCAATCATTGTGTGTGTGTGTGTGTGTATACACGTATACCTCTACACACACATACGCACTCATATACACACAGATTTTCTTTTTAAGACCCAGAATCAACTTTATTTATTTTTTCATCTGTTTTTTTTTCCCCAACCCTTAGTTGGTTCAAACCCAGGTGCTTGCACATGCCAGGCAAGTGCTGTAACTGCTAAGCTACCTACCATTCCAGCCCCTGGTTTGTGTATGTATGTGTGTGTGTATGCGTATATATATATATATATTTTTTTTTTTTAAGAGAAAGAGAGAGGGAATCAATTATATGTAGTTTTTCACCTGTCCTTTATTTCTCTGACACTACGTTGCGTATGTAGTGCTGGGGTTTGAACCCAGGTCCTCAGGCATGCCTGGCTCCAACTGCTGAGTCACTGCTCCAGCCCACGGTCTGTATATATTTTCGATTGGTGAGAATGAGCCGGGGGCTGCAGAAGTAGCTCAGTGGTAGAGCTCGTGCCCAGCATGCTTGAGGCCCTGGGTTCAGTTCTATTGCCAGCATCGCAGAAAAAAAAAAAAAGTAATAATTCAATCAAAAGAAGAGCTACATTTCATGAAACAAAAATTACATAGAATTCAAACTTACTTGAGTGCTAACGAGTTTCGTTTAGTTTTGTTCTTTAACACACCACTCTGGTGGCCACCTTTGTGCTGCGTGGCAGAGTGGGACACAGGCGGTTCCAGATTTACAATGGTCTGACTTACGATTTTTCTACTTTCTAATGCTTTGAAAGCTACCTTCATTCAGTAGAAACCGTATTTTGAGTGTTGACCTTTTCCCAGGCTAGCAATCTGCAGTAGGATCCTCTCTTGCGACGCCGGGTAGCACCAGGGAGCCCCAGCTCCCACCATCAAAGTCGTGGTGGGAGCTGGGTTGCTATGGTAGGATGTTTGGTAGGTTAGGTGGATAAAGCTCAGTTTTGATTTTCAACATACAGTGAATTGAATGGAGCATCAGCCCATTCAAGAGGAACACTATCCTTGCGACACACAGGGTGTGGTCCACAGAGCCTAAAATGTTACTATCTGACCCTCTGTAGTTCTATTGCCCCGAATTTTGACAGCTTGTTTCACAGCAAGAGTTGACCGGGCCACACCAATTATTACCGCTTGCCATGAGCCAACCAAAAAAAAAAAAAAAGAAGAAGAAGAAGAGCTGCAAACTTAATATGTATATGCTGCATTTTGGCAAAAAGACCAAAGCACACTCTGACCGCTACACCAACAAAAGATTTCCCTGGGTTTCCAATAGAGACACACGATGAGAAAATAACAGTATCGCACGGCTTGCAAAACCACAGGCGTTCGGAACGCCAAAGAATCTGCGTGAGGAGTCACCACCTGCCCCCCATAAACTGCCATTTAGAATGACGTGAAAGGACACCAGCCACGCCATCAAACTGCTGAGGTTGGGGCTGGAGCGGGGGCTCGGCGGTTACGGCACTTGCCCAGCATGCGCAAGTACACGGGTTCAAACCCCAGCACCCACCTACACAACTAAGCGTCGGAGCAACGAAAGCCATGCAAAAAGCTCAGTAAGAACTGATTCTCTCTGTCTCTGTCTCTCTCTCTTACTGTCCTTCTTTAAAAAAAAAAAATGATTCTCTCTCCTCCCTCTCTCTCTGTCCTTTTCTCTTAAAAAACACACACACAAACTGCTGAGGTTCATCTGAATGTGGCTGGGATTTTTGCAGTTCTGGCCATTTTACATTGCTGTATTTGGGTTTTTTATAGGTGTGTAATAAGTCTAAGATATTGTGTATTTGCCCAGCTTCATGTTCAGACCTTTGTAAATAGCACTGAAATAAAATTAATGCAACATTGGGACTTCATGAACACTGTCACCTGAATACAACACAAGAAAGAAACCTAACTATGATAAAACATGCTAAGGAGCACAGAAGGTCAGGTGAGTCTCTGGTCTATAATGGAAATATTGGACCAGTCCAGAATAATGTTTTTGTGTTCTGCTATTTGAGTGTGCGTGTGTGATACTGGGGGTGGAACCCAGGGTCTCCGACATACTAGGGGAACATGCCACAGTTAAGCTACATCCCCAGCACTTTATTTTTTTATTTTGAGACGGGGTCTTACCAAGTTGCTGAAGTTGACCTTGAACTTGTGATCCTCCTGCTTCAGCCTCCTAAGTGGCTGGGATTTCAGGTGTGCAGGGTCATACCTGGCACTCACTCTTTTTGTTCTAATGTAAGATTTTGAGAACTATAAATGCTACTGGTTCATCAGCATTATTACATCTTGGCTGGGGGAGAGCTGCGGTTTGGTTTGTGATTCGATAACCCAATGACAAGGTGAGTCCCTTCGATGCTTCTGGTATAGAGAGGAACCTTAAGATTAAGGGGCACGTTTTTACTCGAACTCAGATTTGAGTCAGGAGTGTTTTACAATTCACAACACCTGAGAACATAAGCAAAGCAACTGTTTTTCTAGAATCATCTCCCAGTTTGCCTTCTAAGTGCAGCCTGTACCCTCCCCCACCTCAGCACCACGCAGGTACTCCTGGGCCTTTGCACGTGCCGTGGCCACTGGCTGGGACCCTGTTCCCTCAGCATCTGACCTGAAGGCCATTTTCAACATAACCCCCGAATTCTAGGACAGGTCTAGAAGCCAGGGTACTCATAGGATCTCTCACCTGGTGCCTGCGAGCTTGGCTTCTAAACACCATCTCCCACCAAAAGAAATCAGAACTCCTAGGAGCCACGGCTGGAAGATCATATGGCGCCAGAAACAAAGGACGTGCTACAAAAATGATGAGAATCTGTCCAAAGCACAGGGAATCAGTCTGAAAGGGCTCCGCGGCCAAATCTAGCACAATTTACACACCAAACTGAATAATGACCGGGACAGACCGGAACACGCCAAAGGAGAAAAGAATTCAAGAGTCCACACGGATACCAAAAATAGTTTCTAAATGGGAGATGGGGGTGGGAGACAAGGATGAACGTTTTGTTTTTATATTTTAAAAAATATCAAGTAAAAGAATGTAGAAGGAATGGAAGAAAAGCCATTTTAAACCATGAATAACTGATGCAGACAAAAATCATGAACAATCACGAAAACTAGTGAATGAGAGACAACACAAACCGAATGCACCTGCCTCCAAGTTTACAGTGAGCAGACACAACGCTGCCTGCACCGGAAGGGTAATTTGAAGCTATCAGGAGAAAACAGGTGGGTAAGGGTCAACATGTCACATGCCACAAACAACTGCTCTGGACGCTTCAAAAAGCGCCAATATTGGGGGCTGGAGCAGTGGCTCAGCGGTTACGGTGCTTGCCCAGCATGCGCGAGTACGCAAGTTCAAACCCCAGCACCCTACAACCAAGTGTCAGAGCAACGAAAGCCATGTGAAAAACTCAATAAAAATTGATTCTCTCTCTCTCTCTCTCTCTCTCTTTCTCTCTCACACACACACACACACACTGTCCTCTCTTTAAAAATAAAAACAAAAGCATCAATATTGTGCAAGAGAAAAAGACATGCAGGGGGACTCTTTGAGAATAAAGGAAGTTAATGAACGTAACTCACACATGTAAGATCTTGAGTAGGTTCTGGACAGGGGAACTCATAAAGGATGTTGCTTAGGGCAGTTGGGGAAATCTGAGTATGGACTGCAGAGGAGATAGTATGGTGTGCATGCTAGATTTCCTGGGTGTAATGATTATACTGTGGTTATATAACGCAGGGGCCAATTACCCATGGTTGGTCAGCTCCAACACACCCAGCCCAAAATGCACAGCCTGTGAGCTAACGGTAGTTTCTGCATATTTTTAATGATTCAACAATTTTTCCTTCAAGTAATTTCATTCATACAATTTTCACATTTATATAAAATTCAAATTTCAATGTTCACAAATAAAGTTTTATTGGAACACCACGCTCATTCATTCATGTGTCCTCTGAGGCTGCTTTTGCAATACAATGGCAGAGTGGAGTAGCGGTGGCAGAGAATGCCTGATCCACAGTGCCTGAAATAGTGCTGGGTGGCCCTTTAAGAAAATGCTTGCCCAGCCTTGGCCCAGAAACACTCTGTTCTTAGGAAATATAAGCTGAAGTATTTAGAGGTGACATTTCATGATGTGTATGGCTAAACCCTAAACAGTTCAGAAAAAAAAAAAAGGGTCTTCATTATGCTATTCCAAATTCCCAGAGTTGGAAATTCTTCAAAACTACGAGTTAATAGAAATTTTAAAAGCATGAAGCCAGGTACTGTCATGCATGCCTGGAATCCCAGAGACTTGGGAGGCTGAGGCAAGAGGAGCACAAGTTCAAGGCCAGACTCAGCTACTTAAAGAGGCCCTGCCAATTGGTGAGGCCCTGTCTCACCATTTAAAAAAAAAAAAAATTTAAAAAGAAAGAAAGAAAAGAAGAAGGAAGAAGTTGGGGGGAGATTATGTACTGCCGCTGTCCTGCTACACTTCCGCCTAGCCTGGGTCCTGTTTCTCAGACTCCATCCCAGGAAGGGTCCCACGAGCCTTCACACATCAAGTTCAAGTTTTAAAAGATGAACTGGGAAACACTAAGACACCACTTCGCGTCTCCCAGAAGAGCAGGAGCCTGCAGGACGAGCAGTTGGCACTAATGTCCTTCTGAGAAGGGCCGATCTGTCCAGCATCGGTGCCCAGAAGGGCGAATCTGCTCCGCAGCTCCCGGCTCAGTTCACACCGTGGACGGAACAGAACGCGCGGCTGGCTCGTTTGGCAGCCGGGTGTCCATGCTGCCAGACGCAGACCCAAGACACCAAGAGAACACCCACAGGGTCCACGCGCTGTGCATTTTTAGTCTCAGTCCCGGCTCCACTCAGGGTCTCCACCCTTCTTTTCCATTCTCTCTCCTTCCACTCGTAATAAGCCACCATGGTCTACTTTATGTGTCCTGCTAGTCTGGCCCAAACGGTGTCTAAATGGAAAGCTTCAACAGAAATCCTGTGGCCCCCTCCTTCTCCTGCCTCTTCTGCAGACCCCGAGGCTGCAGGGGAGCCCCGAGCACCTCCGTCTGCGGCCCTGCCCGTGGCCTGCGGTGTCTGAAGGTAGCCTGGGCAGCTTGGCAATGATGTATGCTGTTTATAAATTCCAGTGGGGTGGGAAAGCAGAGGAAGGGGCATTTGTTTCCTAAATAGTCAGAAACGAGCAGGAAACTCCTGGCCCAGGAGGCCCGGCCGTGGAGAGACGCAGAGTGGAGGTGGCCTGTGGGCAGAGCGGGCCCAGCTGTCTTCCAGGTGAGTGGAGCCACCTCACTAGCTAGTCGGCTTTGTGCAGGATGAATCACCCCCGCCAGGCCTCAGTTTCCCCTCCTGTGCAATGGACAGAATGACTGATGTGGAACAATCACATGAGTGGATGCCCAGACATGTGGCAAGTGTCCAGTACCCATCGACGCCTAGGCTGCCCTTGCCACTGTCACTGCGTCCTCTGCAGCGAGGTGCACACATATTACTGAGGAGTTGGGCATAGATGTATCTTGTTGATTGGCACCAGGGATTCAGAGGCCCAGCAAAAGGTCAAGGAAGAGTGGCTTGAGGATGGGGTGACAACTGAAGGCAGTTTATGTAGGATGTGGACTTTCCAGAGCCCGGCCCCAAATCACGCTGTGGCTCAGCTCCCCTTCTCCTTCCTCTCCCATCTGTCACCTGCTTTCCCCACCTGAGACCTGGACCCCGGCTCCCGACAAACACCCGTATGCACATGCGTGCACACACACAGATCCCTGCGTTCTGGATTCAGTGTAAGCATCTGTTCTCTGCAAGTCGTCGGTGCAGCGCCATATCTCTCAGTATCACAGAGGACGAAGCCTCCTCGTGGTCCCTCCCATCCCTCCACCACCCTGCACATTTTAGCACGTGCACCCCCACCAACCCTTGAGTTTACTATATTTGATTTCTACTGTTGCTGTAACACGTTGCCACAACAGTGGATGAAGACAATCCAAAATGACTCTCCTACTGTTCTGGAGGTCAGGAGTTTCAAAAGCCTGGTGTGGGCAGAGCCTTTCCTGGAGGCTCCAGGGAAGAAGTCTCGTGTCTTCCCCAGCCTCTAGCGGCTACCTGCCTCCTTGACTCCTGGCTCCCTCCTCCATCGTCTACTGTGAGCTCTCTCTCTGCCTCTGCCCTTCCTGCCTCCGTCTTAAAAAGATTCTTGGAATAGTCTTATCCCCACCAGATAATCCAGGATCACAGCCCCATCTCAAGAGGCTCCGCCCAGTAAAAATCTGCAAACTTCCTCTGCCGTAGAAGACAACATACTTACTTAAGCTGTCATGGACATCTTTGCGGGACTCATTTTACACCTCCCTCTCTCCACCTGCTCCAGTCCTCTGAGCTGTCCCTCCAGTGGCAGGGAAGATGCAGACCCACCCCCTTGCCACATCCACCATCCCCACTGGAGTTTTCTGAGGTGACACACGTTCAACCCAACCCTTTCTTTGGAAGAGTCCTCCTGCTGGCTTTTTTAAGGATGGCCACCTCCCTCTAGTTAAAATGCTCCGCCCCAGCCATCACTCCACTCTCTCTTATCTCTCTCCTCCAGTTCTGATCTTATCTCTAGCCCAACTTCAGAGAAGGGACCTCCATGTTAATCAGGTTCCAGGCCCTGGCTCCTCTGCTGGGTTTCTGCAGATAACTCCACAGGGGAGTAGGGGACACTCTGGGGCACTGCAAACTATTCACCAGTGACCCTGGGTGCCAGGGGCCTACACCATCCAGACACCTGCCAAGTGCCCCAGGTTGAGACCACCCCACCACTCTTGCTAAATTCCCCAATCACCTCCCCAGCACTAAATCCCAAGGACACTTTTTAGCCCAAGCTGAATTGGACACCATTGGCCACTGTGGCCTCACAAACCTCTCTTCTCCCTGGACATCCAGGACACCCGGTCTTCTGGGTTCCCCTTGACACTGAGGCCACTTAGCCCACACTGCAAGCCTGAGCTCTCACCTCTGAAAGAGTTCCCAGTCCAGTTCCTGGCTCCACACCTACAGCACCCCTCCACAGCAGCCTTAGAAAACTACCTCCACACTCTAACGAGGGCCAGGATGTACACCTCCATTCTTTCTTATATATTTAGTACTGGGGATTGAACCCAGAGGCACTCACCCACTGAACCACATCCCCCCGATCATTTTATTTTTTATTTTGATTCAGGGTCTCGTTAAGCTGCTTAGGGCCTTGCTAAGGCTGGCTTTGAACTTGTGATCCTCCTGCCTCAGCCTCCCGAGCAGACCTCCACTCTTGACCATTGCTCCACCGTCTGATCCCAGTCAGTTCTCCAGGATGCAGCCATAGTGACCCCTTCAATCATAAATGTGACCACGTTACTTCTCCTTAGCTCTGATTTCAAACAAAATGAAGGCTTCTCACAGTCCTTAAAGGGTCCTCGTTCGGCCTATTGGGCCCCACGTGGTCAACTTCCCTCCCTCTTCTAGCCCCTATGTTTGCTGCTCTCCAGGTACCACTGAGCAGCTGCTCGGACGTACTGCACTCTCTCCTGCCCCAGGGCCTTTGCTCATGCTGTTCCAGCCATTGGATGCCCCTCCCCGGCCTCCTTGGTGGCCATTCTCTTCCTTCCATCTCTGTTCACATCAGGAAGCCTTCTCTGGTCTCTGGCCATGCTGATTTCCCAGGCTGCGCACTCCCTCTAGGTTCACCTTCTCACCACCACCTGTCAGAGTTGGAATTTTATGAGTACTTATCTTATTCTGGAAATAATTTCATCTCCCGCACAAGCTCCGTGAGGAAGGACTTATGCCCACTCTGGCCCACTACTGTCTGCACGGAGGAGGTGCTCAGAGGAGAAGCATTTGAATGATGAATGACAACCTGGTGGCCTGCTCTGGCCCTTCTCTAGGATCCCATGACCCCCATCACCGCTCAGCAGCTCAGGTTTGACTCCGATCTATGAAAACCCCCCTTCCTCATTTTTACATCCCCTCCACCAACAGATCCCAGGGACACTCCCTCCGAAATCCCTGTCAAATACACCCACCTCTAGCACCCGAGTTCTATATGAACCCTGTCCCCAGCCTCCTGGCTGGAGTTCCGACTTTCCATGCTGTCACCTGCCCAGGTCACAGCCCTACTTGGCCATGTCAGTGGTTCCCCCTGGCTCTCAGCACGGAGGATGCACTTGCCCTAGCTTGGGAATCAGAACATGCCTGGCCCCTGCCGTCCTCGCCTGCTGATTTCTCGCCACATTGCTTCTTGGCCCATTGCTGCCACGGTACCTGACTGCTCTGAGTCCCTCCCTCAACTCTGCTGTTCACATGGAAGATTTTTCCAACCTGCTTCCAAGACTAGCTGCCACTCATTCTTCTTCAAGTCCTAGGCTAACAGAAGCACATCCCCAACCTACGGCTAGGCCATCGGCAGCAATAATAGCGGCTCTTCGGCGTGAGTTACTGCGGCCAGTACGACCCCAACCACCGCGCACCACCGACCCATTGCATCTTCACCGGCAGCTGTGATCAACCCTGAGTTCCCAAACAGGCTCCGGAAATGACTCGTCCAAGGGCACGCTGACAATACGAGCTTGGGCTCCAGGCCCCCATGGGCACTGTGAACACGTATGTCCCTCCGTTACTCTCCCCCAGAGTCCTGCATTCCCCCTTGGGTGGCTCAATGCACATCTTCCCACAAGGCCATCTGCTCCGTGTCTGCTAGGCAGAAGGCTCTCATGTGACTGTGTGCTAACATGAATGTCATGTTCTGCATCCCCCAGGTCCCCAGCTCCAAGCCATCTACTTTGGAGGAGGGGTGGCTGACCCTTTTGTAAATGTCACTGAATGGCCTATCAGGCACACACATGGAAATTCATGGGAAATCTGCCCTTAGGTCCGCCCGGTAACTCACTAAGCTGCTTGTTACTCCAGGTGGCCTCCTTCGGAGTGGCCCTCAGAGTGGCCCTCGGACAGCAAGGAACAACACAGCCATTCAGTTGGGGCAAGGGGACAGCATCCATCACCCACATGTCCATAGGCCCCCGCAGAAAAGCTTCTGGGCCAGCATAGGGCTCCCCCTGCTGGTTTCCTGCCATGTCCCTTGGCAACCTCTCCCCTGGAGCAGCCCAGGGACACTCACCAGCCAGGAGAAGAAGCCGGTTGATTTGTCCTGGGTGGAGATCTGCCCCTCATAGGGGCCAAAGATGTGGCCCTTGGGTATGACCTCGCTTATGCACCGCACGTCGCTCTCTCCACTGGCTTCCTTGACCACCTCCATGCCCTGTGGGATGGTCAGGGCAGCCCGGTCTGGGATGCCCACAGGCACCGGTGTGTCAGACACAAATACTGGGGGACCATGGTTCGGGCACTCATCCACAAAGTACTCCTGGCAGGACTCGCAGACTGGAGGGATGGAAAGAAGAGGAAGGGTCTCAATTGGTGAGGGGAGCTAGGACCCCCATGGAGGAGACAGGGCTGAGAGGAGCCCCCTCAAGGACACTGCATGTGACTCCCTGGCTCTATGCCAGCCAGCTTCAGGTCACTGGGTCACCAGAATAATAACCCATTACCCTCAAAAAATAAGCTGCCAACTCCAGGGGCCACTAGTTCCTTTTGTCTCAAGTTTGAAAAAGGAGCCCACTGGGTCTGGACATGAATTGCAACTGTTCATCTGTGAGCTGGGGGACCTGGCAGTAGGTACCTAACTCTCCCCAAGCCTCAGTGTCCTCTCCTGGAAGATGGGGCCAACAACAGCCAACTCTGGCTAACGTTGAGGACCAGTGGTGGCCTGGACCTTTGGGGGTGAGCACCCATCATAAGCACTCTTGCTCCAAATTCCCAGGCCAGGGAGGGGGTGGGGAAAGGAAGGAGCAGCCAGAGCGGGGAGCTCCACTTACACCAGAAGTCCACTTGCTGGAAGCTTTTGGGCATGATGAGGTCACGCTTCCCCTTGAGCTTCTTGGGCTCAACGTCCATGGCCACGGGCTCTGGTCTCCGAGAGCTGCCCAGGACAAGGGTTGGCAAAGAAAGCAAAGAAACCATCAGAGTGAGAGCCCAATGGGGAGAGTGGCTGGGGACATGGCCAGAGGGGTCAGGGCATGTGGGTGGGCAGAGAAACCCAGCTGGCCTGCTGTTCCTGGGCCACTGCTCAAGCTTTTCTGGAGTCTAGCTCACCTCTGGCCCCATGCGGGTTAAGGAAGGTGGGCAGGGAAGGTGAACTTTCCCCTGGGTCCTCAACCAACCCAGTCCAGCCACCCTCCCCCAACTCTCAGTCCCCACATAGGCCTCACCAGGGCTGGCCATATTCCTGGTCCCGGAGTGGCGAGCAGACCTCTGTCTTCACCACTGTCACCATGTCCCCCACAGCTGCCTTGGTCTGGGCCAAGCACTCCTTCATGTTCTCAGTCATTCTGTCCTGGGGACGCAGGAGGCAGGAGCAGCACAGGAAGAGGATCAAAGAGACAGGGGAAGAGGGGTGAGTGGAAGAGAGGGCAAGCAGGGGTCCCTCGGAGTCCGGTTACCCTCCCTGCCATCCCCAGAGGAAGCGCTTGAGAACACAGACAACAAAAACAGCTGTAGCCCAGCCAAGAGGAAATGCCATTTCTATCCCGGGCTGGTCCTAGGGACGACTGGAGCCACCAGCCCCATGGGGTCAGGGACCAGGGGCAGCTCAGGCCAGGAGGCAGGGCTGGGAAGCACAGCCTGAACCCCAAGACCAAAGGGCAAAGGGCACGAGGAACCCACATGAGCACGGACACTCTGCAAAGGAAGCAGGGAGGGAAGGACTCAAGTCCAAGTGTGGCTGAGGGAGTGGGCAGGCGGCACGGGCCCTGCTCAGTGCCGGGTGGCGCAGCCCCGGCTGAGGGGCTGCCAGGGAGCGCGCCTGTCCCTCGGCCAGCTCGGAGCAGGTACAGGCGGGGCCTGGGGTGCTGCTGTGGGCGGCCCGGGCGAGCCCCGACTCCAAGCCCCACCCCCAGGGGCGTCCCTCGGGTCCGCCGCTTACCGCCCTCCACCACCGCGCCGGGCTTCAGCCCGTCCCTCGGCAGCCCGGGGTCCTCATGCCAGGCCCGGGGCCGCCCTCCGCGCCAGGGCAGCGCGCGGCTCGGGCTGGGACCGCGCAGGGGCCCCGGACTGGGCGAGCGGCGTGTGTGACTCACTCCGCGGGGCCCCGCTGGCCACACCCCTGCTCCTCGGCTAATCAGCCCCCTGCTCCCCACCGGGGCCCCCCAGCCGCCGCGGCGGGGAGGGCGTGGGGAGGCAGCTCGGCCCCCTCCTGCCGCCGGGGCCGGGGGCGCGCGGAGGGGACCCGGCCGCCGCCCGCCCCCAGCCCCGGCCCAGAGCCCCGCGCCGGCGGTGCAGCGCCGCGCGCGCGGGGCCGGGTGCGGGCCGGGCGGGGAGGGCGCGGGCGCTGCGTCGCCCCAGCCTCGCGGCCCTGCCCGGCGCCGCCCCCCGCCGCCCGGCGCCCGGCATTCCTTGCGGGGGCGTGTGGCATCTTGCCGGCCCCGGGGGCACGCAGTTGGCTGGCGGCCGGCAGGGGGGCGGCGGGAGCGCGGAGGATTCCGGAGGCTCCGCGGGCCTGCCCCACTCGCCCAGCCGCGGCCGGCGCCCGCCGCCTTCCCACCTGCGCCGCCCAGGCCGCCTTACCCCAGGGGCTCACGCTGGGCACTTGGCCCGTGGGTCCCCAGCCACCAGTGAACGGCAGGGGCAGCGGGACACCGGGGCAGGAGCCTGGGCTGCAAGATGTTCAGTGACTTGGCCAAGGTCGCACACACCATTCCTGAGGACAGCTGTCCTGGAGGCCGGGCGCAGCCCCAGTACATCCATCGGAAAGAGGAACACCTCCAGTTCAGTTGTCATGTTCCGGGTCTGGTTGTCTCCGTGCCATGTCTCTAGCCCAGTCCTCTTGGGAAACAGTCACTGGGATCACCTGTGGTGGGTTTGGGCCTTGGCCGCAGCCCAGCCACAAAGGTGGAGGCCAGGCTCTGCGGATTTGTAAGGATCACCAACAGCACCCCTCTCACCCCCAACCCCAGGAGCAGTTCCCACTCGGAGGGGCAATATTCACACACACAAGACACCAGGAGCCTAGTAATTAGCAACCTGCACTCTGCTCCAGAGAATAGCCCGAGTGCCAGTCCTACTGATGCGCTGTGACCCTGGGTGGCTGTTAAAGATTGAGAGTGCCACCCAGCTCCACCACCGCCAGTGCCTAAGTTGCAACCCTAAGCCCTGTGGGGACTGTATTTGGATTTAATGCTGTGAGGAGGTGACAAAGATCAAGTGAGGTCCTGAGGGTCAGGTGCCCTTAGAAGAGGAAGCGACAGGGGCTCCCTATCTCCATGGTGTGAGGACACAGCGGGAAGATGGCCTCCCCCTGGTGCAGAGCCATCAGGGGGAACTGAACAGCCTGACACCTTGACGTTGGACTTCCCAGGCTCTGGAAGTGGGAGAAATAGATGTGTGATGTGTGTTGCTGAAGCCCCCATGGGTGGCATTTCGGTATGGCAGCCCAAGCTGACTAACACAGCAAGTTACCTAACCTCTCTGCACTCCCCTTTCCTCATCTGGGAAATGTGACTAATAATAGATTCCACCACATGGACAGAGAGGAGTCTGGGGGGTGGGTGCCTGTGTGCCTGTCCCACTGAGGAAAGCCAATAAGCAAGCTGGGGTTGAGTAAAGGTATAGCTCTGAATTCTCTGTTGGATTGGGTCTGTTTTAAGTCAATCACTGGCAATGGGCACTTCATTAGAACAGGCTGCTTAGGAATCATTTGCACGGGATCCCCTGCCCTAGCCCCTCTGCCCTCCACCAGCTCCACCTGCCTCGAGGCCTTGAACTGGCCGGGTCCTCACCCTCTCTTCAGTCAGCGCTGCCCCCACCCCTCATAATACCCTCTACTGGCCCCAAGCTACACTTCATGGCACTTGTCACACCTACGAAGGTCTTATGCTAACACAATTATTCCGTTCATACATTTCCTGTAACAGACCTAAGCTCCTCGCTCACCAGCGACTGCTCAGCATCTGTTAGGGTGCTGGGCACCAGGGGAGGCTAAGAAAAGCGCAGCCAGGTGCTAAGGCACCGACAGCAGGAAGCCCTCACTCTCAGGGCCACACGCGTGCAGAACTGACATGAGAAGGAAGGCCTTCCTAAATGGTGCACCCTAAGAGCCTTGCTGATCTCCCCAGCCCAGCCTGCCCAGCACAGAGGCTGCTTCTCAACCAATGTTTGCCAAATGAATTAATGATCAAGTGACCTACATCAAAATACTGCCCCCCTCTAATGTATGCTGAGGCCCAACTGCACAAAAGACTGTGGAAGGAAAGAAGGTGGGTGGGTCATGGTTTGGGGACTGGGGATTGAACCCAGGTCACTTTGCTACTTTACCATCCCAGCCTTTTTTTTTTTTTTTTTCCTGAGATAGGGTCTCACTAATACGCCCAGACTGGCCTTGAACTTTTGATCCTCCTGCCTCAGCCTCTCAAGTCGCTGGGATTACAGGTGTGCACCACCAGCACCAACTGGGTTATGTTTTCTGTTTTGTTTCATTTGTTTTTGTTTTTTGTTTTTCTTAAAGAGAGTCAGGGACAGAGGGAGAGAGAAAAATAAAATCAATTTTATTTAGTTTTTCATCTGGTCCCTGCTTCTCCGACACTTAGTTGTGCATGTGGTGCTGGGGTTTGAACCCGGGTCCTCACGCATGCCAGGCAAGCGCTCCAACTGCTGAGCCACGGCTCCAGCCCCTGGGTTATGGTTTTGAATCCTCTCCCCATGCACTCTCTCCCAGTGATCTCTGCCAGGCAAGGTGCATGGCAAGAAAGGCAGGTGAGGCAGGCACTGGGGACCAGGTGCTACGGAGGGCATGATGAACTCGGGAGGCCTGGGACCAGACTCTGACAACAAGCGGCAACGTCCAGCTAGGTGACACGTCACTCCGACCCTCTAGGCCATAGAATCATCAGGGGTAAAACGGAAATGATCATACTTACTGCATTATTCCCCCGAGGAATAAATGAGATGAAGCGGGGAGGAGGGGCTTAGAAAGAGCTGTACAGGGAACACTAATATCACACTGGTTGCCCAGAGGTAAGGGGTTGAGGCGGAGGGAGAGAGGTGGAGGGAAGAAAGACGGGAAGGGGAGAGGGGAGAGATGGAAAATGGGCAATAATAAGAGAATAATGGATAGAGAAGAAGACAGAGAAAGCGGGGAGAAAAAATGGGGAGGAAAAGGGAGAAAAAAAGGTCTACACATAACTGTTGGAGCCTCAAATGGTCCAGGAAGCAGACCCTTAGGAAGAAAGCATTTACACCCGTCACCAAGCAGAGATGCCTCAGGTCCTCCCTCCCCCACACCCCACCCTCACCACAAGAAAGGTCTGCATGTGTAGACTGGGTGTCCCGTATCCAAGATGCCTCGGAGGGGAAGAGTTACAGATTTGGGACTTTTCCAGATTCGGGAATATCTGCATAGCTTTTACGGGCTGAGAATCTCAAATGTGCAAATGCGAAATGCTCCAAAATTCGAAAGTTCTGGAATCAGCGTCGGTGCTGAAAGAGTTTCAGATTTGGAAGCATTTCGGATTTTGGATTTTGGATTTTTGGATAAGGGATGCTTAACCTTTATCAAGACAGTAAAGAAGCAAACACCTGGAGAGCAGGAGGGGAGGGAAAGGGAAGGCGCTGGGAAATGAGATTGATCAAGTTATGTTATATTCATATATAAATATGGCAAAATGAATCCCACTACGATATATACTTATAATGCACAATCAAAAAATGTTTTCTAAAGAAACAAACTGTAGCATGTTGGAGGCCTCACAGAGAAAGAATGGAACCAATTATACAAGAATCTGTTGCAAGATAGTGAGCGAGCTTTTCATTCAGTTCTGAGCCTCCTGATAGCCAAAGCAAAAAGGGAAACATGGTGGGTTATAGCATCCTCATTATTAGAGGCTTAGTTTCTGACCCTATGCACAATTAAGATCTCTCCATTCTTGGAAGAATGCAGTTACCTGGAGTACCAAGACCAAGCCTCACTTTTGACCGATGTGCATTATAACTCTGAAGTGAGCCACAGGAAGAACCTCTACCTTGAAATGGAGATAGGCTCTCCGGAGGCTGCAGAGCCAGGGAAGAGGAGGCTGAGGTGCAGCATGATCACCGGGGAACAGAGAGACAGCAGTCAGGTGACCTTCGCAGGGTTCATCTCAGTGGGCACTGGAAGACCTGGGCCAGGAGAAGCAGCCGATTCTGCAGACTTCTCTGGTCCCACTGGCCAGCAAGAGCCTGGGGGAGAGGTGGTGGTCAGCCTCAAGGAGGACACCCTGCTGCTGGCAGCGCTCCCTCCCTGCTGGCTCCTCTGAGTCTGTACACACAGAGATTAAGCTAACCCAGCATCGAGATGCAAGCCCAAGAGGAGGGGGCAGAAAGCAACCCGGAGCCTGCCTCTCCCTTGGCAGGGCCAGGATCCAGGAATGCCCAGCAGCCCTGGCAGCCAGGGGCCCTCCAGCCTCTGCTCACTTTTCAGGAGAGCTCAGCACCTTGAGAATCTGGACAGCCTGCTCTGGTACCCACCCTGGCATCCTCTGTCATCCACTCTAAAACCAAAGGGACATAAGATAGGGGTTGGCTCAGGTCACACACAGACCTGGGCTGGGTACCATGAGCCCAGGGGCTCAGTCCCGTTTGTACCAGAAACTACCTGCCCAAGTTCCTGCCTTGCTTTATGCCTTAGTTTCCCCTTCCTGAAAAATTAAAGCTCCACCTAATAGTTCCTAAGAGCAAATGGGTGTGGGAAGGGGGAGGGCTTGGAATGACTACAGGGAGTAGCTGAATTCATATACTTACCTATAGAGAGTAAATCAAAAGCCCCGAACTTGTACGCAACACAGATTTCCAAGTGCACCTGGACACCTGAAGACCTCACCGAATGCACAGCAGCCCCCCCACCGCCGTCCCTGTATGTTTTACCAATCGGCTCACACCACTGCGCCACGCGAGCCGGGCAACCTGGAGAAAATGAACTAAACTCTCTTCCCTTGGTTTCCACGCTGAATAGGGTTATTTTACACAACATAATGCCTGGCCTACGGTGAGCACTCTCTAAATACTAGTTATTATTATTCACTTTATTAGTATTTAAAAGCATAATAGACACTGGGTGTGATTGGTGAAAATTCGTTGATATGAACAGACAGGGCCAGGCTGGGGGTGTAGCTCGGGGGTAAAGAACTCGCCTCGGATAGAGGAGGCCTGGTGCTCCATCCCCAGCAGCTTCAGGAGGAGAGAAGGAGCTACATGGGCAGCTACTACCCCAGTACAGAAACACCTTTATCAATTTATACAGCACAGCGCCCACTCCAATAGAAAAAAAGATAATAAACAAGCAAGCAAACGGAAACAGGCACCTTCCGTAAAAGGAGAGACGAATGGCAAATATGTTTTGTGGAAAATCATGAAACCTTACTAATACTCAGGTAAATGTAAACCAGGACAAAAACGCATCCTGTCTGCTCTATTAAGTTGGCAGTTTTAAAAAGTCTCAATGGAACTGAGTGAGAGGTGGCAAGAGTGTGGGTACGTGGGTCCTTTAGACCCCACATTTGGCTTGTAATTTGGTGCACCATTTGTGGAAGGCAATTTGGCAACTAATACCGGAAGCTCAATATTTTGCAGGAACAATCTCACAGCCAGGAAAGTATCCTGAGGACTTGATTAAGTTATGAGCAATGATTTACCTGCAAAGCTGTGATCGCCAACATTATCTGTAGCAGACAAAATGGGAAGAATTTAAATCTCCCGAACAGGGGAGAGGTCAATATAGTGCATACAATGGAATATTAGATGGCAATGAACAAAGCTACAGAAAACTAGTTACACGTGCTGGACATATTATTAAATAAAAATGGAAGTCATGACTGAGTGAAAGAGACAGATCCAAAAAGGCCACGCGCTGTCCTATTGCAACTGTGTGACACAGAAAAGCAAAAGTATGGAGACAACAGAAAGATCAGTGGGGGCCAGGGAGGGACAGAGAGGCAAAACAGACGTTTGTGTGGGGAGGGAAGTCATTCTGTAAGATGCTAGAGTGGTGGACACTTCATTAGACATTTGCCCAAACCCCGGAAACCTCAGTTCCGGTGCCAAAGGCACCTGACGGAACTGGTTTGTGACAGCATGCCACACCGTGGGCTGATGATTCTAAAAGCCGCACCACGCTGGTGGCCGGATGGATGGGCACTCCACTCGTCAGTGAGCTTTGCTGTGAGTCTAAAACTACACTCACAAAACAAAATCCACTTTCTAAAAGGGACAGCTACGAAAAGAGATAAAATAATCCCATTTACAATTGACACACGATGAAATGGGTTTGCGCGTACAGGTCTGGGAGGACATATTTTGGGGGTATTAGTGGTTAGTTTGGGGTGGAGGTTGTGTGCTTCTGACTTCTTTTTGCTTATGAGGAAAACATGCCACTGAAAAATTCTGCAGGGGCTGGGAATAGCTCAGTGGGCAAGGGCTGCCCTAGCTTGTGGGGGCCCTGGGTTTCATCCCCAGTACTGAAAACAGAAATCTCTAAAGGAGCTCTTCATACATTTAGCTTAGAAATTGCTGGAGAAAATCATTTTAAAGGTCCTTCCACCTTTACCCACTATTCTTGATGCTGAGATCCAAACAACCAAAGAAGGAGGGATCCAAATTGGAAGCTGCACACGGGCGTGTGAGTGACGCTCCATGTGTTAATAAAAGAATCCGTGGATCAATAAGGGCCCCGGCAGTTCTACCAGGAAGCAGCCCTGTTTTTGCTTACGATTCAGTTTGGAGAGATTCTTCCTACTACCAAGACTGCTGCAGTAAGCAACTGGTTCATCCATCTGCCTGGGTCTTCCTTTCTCAGAACACGCAGGTGATGTAATCAGGAGGGTCAACGCCCTGCTCAGTTCCTGTCATCCCCAGCCAAAGCAAGAAACTGTGCGTGCCCATCACTTGCCCTGCCTGATCACAGGGCACCGCACAATATTCATGAAGCTTCTTTATGTTTAAAAACAAAACCAGTTCAGTGGCTGGAATACTAGACAGCAATGAAAAGAAACTGCACCGACAGGTATGATACGGCCGAGTGCCAATGCTGGCCAAAGAAACAGCGTCAGATTCAGTGTGCACAAAGTCACAGAGCGAAAGGACCAGGCACGGCTGCTGCTGGAGATCCAGTTCAGGGTGGCTCAGGGGAGACTGGCAGGAAAGAGTCCATGTACAGTTTCTCCATCCAGGTGCTGGTCCCGTGCTGGGATGTGTTTGTGAACGTGTCCTGGGCTGTGCCTTTATAAGGGGTGCATTCTTCTGTGTGTGCTAACGATGTCACGAAACACACAGACACGTGCAGCAGCCCCAAGGGCCAGGAACTCCCCCGTCAGCCCCTGACTGCAGCTCAAGGAATTGGGATCCAGCCAGCGGCGCCCCCTGCCCAGGCGCGTGGCAGATGGGTTCAGTCTTCATCCGCGGAGCGGTTCCCCTAAGCCTCTGTGGTCCCTCCCGTGGGACCCTTAGAATGGCACTGTTGACGACACTTAGACACCAGGGGTGAGAAGCCGTGTAAAGCTGTGTGAGTTGTGGAGGTGGAAGAGCGTCCCACCATTCTCTCAGGGGACACTGCTGGTGGCCTCTCTGGTACTCATTTCCTGTTCTGCCTCACTCACAGAGCTGCGGGCAGGTGCCACACCTCCCCTGAAGGATGTCCTGAGATTCAGGAGAAGCCAGGCCTAGCTCCAGTCCAGGAGAAGGCTCAGATTAATCTGAACCCATCTCCCTCTCCAGCAGCTGGATCTGGAACCCAGCCTTTACCTAGTCAGCCCGGGACGCCGGCCTCCCAGGTCAGACACGTGGCCCAGTCTTAGGGCTTAACTGAGAAAGCACACAGCCATCCCACAGAGGACCTCAGCGGCAAGCATGCTGAAGATGAACTCGGCCATCAGAGCACAGGGACTTGGGAGCAGCCGAGAAACATATTTGGTCTGTTTCCCTGATTCTCAGCACAGGGCTCCCCAAACATTCGGAGCTTTCCTAGCTATAGGGGTGCACTGTTCATAAGAAAACTCTATGTGAATGACGGGCCTGAGGTTAGGGACTCCAGATAGCCTCAGGTGGGACTGGTCACCAGAAAGACCCAGTGATTAAAAGGCACAGAATTCCAGCCCCACCCACCGCCCTCCAGAGAGGTGGGGAGGGGCTGTACAGGAAGCTTGGTGAACTCAAGGGTGCTGGATGGGGAGCTCCGCAGGGGCTGGGAAGGGTGTGCCCACACCTGGCCTGCACACCTCTTCCATTTGGTTGCTCCTGAGTTGTGTCCTTTACACGTGCCAAACGGGCTGGAGCGGTGGCTCAGGTTACAGCCCTTGCCTGGCATGCATGAGGACCCAGGTTCAAATCCCAGCACCACACACACAACTGTCAAAAAATGAAACCCAGATGAAAAACTAAAGTTGATTCTCTCTTCCTCTCTCTCTCTCCTCTCTTAAAAACAGGCCATTCGGCGTCTCCGTAGTTCTGTGATAGTCCAGTGGACCCCAAGGAGGGGTCGTGGGAACCCTGATGTGTATCACTGGTGACCCGGGATTTGCGACCCACATCTGTGGGGTCTGTGATGAACCGAATTGCTGGACCTAATTAGGGACTGGAGGATGAGAGAAGCAGCTGGCCATGGGAACACCTCCGAGAGCAGGCTAAGGGGTCTGCCCCTCTGCTTCCTGTCTCTCTGCCTGGTCCCCCAAGTCTGTCCAGAACAGCCCTTCAGCTACTGCATACTGAGCCACCCTCCAGTATCCTGCTCTACCAAAGGTGCGGAACAGGCTCTGAAAAGTGTCAGCCTCCCTGGTACCGTGGCCTGAGGGGGGTAATCTGGGGTGGGGGGCAGCAGCATTCAGACCGGGCCCCGGCCCCTGCAAGCCCCAGCCCGGAAGTGAAGCTGGATGCATTCTCTCACCCTGCTGATGGGGTGCAACCTGATGGAAGACAGGGAACTGCCATAACCTTCAATCCTGCCATTCTGCTTCTAGAACTTTCTCTGAGCCACATGCATAAGAGCAGAAACACCAACTGAGATAGCAGGAGTGAGGGCAACCCAGAAGTCCACCTGAGGGTTGGGTTTTTTTTTTAATCTGTGTTTTGGTAGCAGAGATTGAAGCACCAGGGGTGCTTAACCACTGAGCCACATCCCCAGCCCTTTTTATTTTTTATTTTGAGACAGGGCCTCGCTAAGTTGCTTAGGGCCTCACTAAGTTGCTGAGGCTGGCTTTGAACTTGCAGTCCTCCTGTCTCAGCCTCCTAAGCTGCTGGGATCGCAGTCGTGCACCAATGTGCCCAGTGGAGAGCAGTCTTGAAGAGGAAGCCATGGAACAAAGTCAAGCCCCTCCGCCCAGGCCACCACCCTGGTCCCAGCTGCCACACCCTCTCCCTGAAGGGCTTCAGGGGCAGCCTAACTCACCCCACTGCCATTCCTTGCCCCTCCCATCAGGGTGAACCTGAATCTGTCATAGCACAAGAGGATCAAGCCACCAGCAGCCCCCACCTGCTCAACACCCTCCAAGGTGCACCATCTCTCCCAGAGCAAATGTCAGAACCCTGCGGTGGCGGTGGCGGTGGCGTGCCAGCTGTTTCCCCACTCCCTGTGAGACCTCATCTCTTAGGGTCCCTCCACCTTGCACCACTCCTACACAGCCACAGGAGCGGCCTGGCCCCATCTCCAACAGGAGCCTTTGCCCCCGCTGTTCCCTCCGCCTGTGATGCTCGTCCTGCACCTCCCTCCCTCCCTCCAGCCTCACTAACGTCACCATCTCTGGCCACCTCCCGACTCTCCAGAGCTTTGTTTATCCTATCTGCCGCCTAGGTCCCCAGCTAGTAAACTCCGGAGGGCAGTGAGGCTCATGGCTTCCTGCGCTGCCTGCCACATCCCTGCAACCAGAGCCACGCCCGGGGGAGCACACTCACGAACGTTGGATAAATTACCCATGTGGTGGCAGAGAAAACAAATTCAAAGTCAGGAATTGGTGCCTCATGTGAAAGGCAGCAGACAGTGGGGCTTAAGACCATGGATTCTGGAGCTGGGCTGCCTGGGTCCGACTTCCGGCTACACCACTTACCATCTGTGTGATGCTGGGGAAGTTGCTTGACCTCTCTGTGCCTGGGGGTATTAATAGCACCTACAGATAAGGCTGAGAAATGAGAATGAGATAATATTTTTAATATACTTAGAACCATGTCCGGTACAAAGCAAGTAAGCTATGTGTGTAATGTAAATCAACACACCCTGGCTGCGTAAAGCTTAAAAGGACAGTGCTGGCAGGTGTGGTGTGGCAGTAGAGTGCTTGTCCCACCAAGTGTGTAGCCCTGAGTTTCCTCCCCAGCAGCACACACACAAAAAAAAATAGTCACACAATCTATAGGTACTTATTCATGCTCCAAGTAGCTCTAGATGGTAGTGATATTCGCTGCTCCTAGGTGGTGGCAGGGCCAGGGAAGGAGCGTGGCTTCTAATCGTACATTTCCTACTTTAGAACTATACTAATAACTGGTACAACCACTCTGGAAAGCATCGTGGAGCCTCCTCAAACAATTAGGGATCGAACCACCATATGATCCAGAGATCCCACTCCTGGGTATGTTCCCAGAGGAGCTAGAATCGGCACACTCCAGAGACACAGCTGCATCAGTGTTCACAGCAGCTCAATTGCAAGAGCTAAATTATGGAACCAACCCAGATGCCCCTCACTGGATGAAATGTCCAAAAGCTGTGGTTCATAAATCCCATGGAGTTCTACTCAGTGATTAGAAGCAATGATACTGAGACAGGGGAAAGTTAGGCAGTTAGGCAGTCAGAGTAATTAGAACATTCGAGTCAATCAAGGGAAAACCGGTTCTTTTCCTTTAATATCAATTTGATATCCCCAATGCTAATAAGGAGGGTCAGGCAAGATGAGCCCAGATGCAGGCACTCCCTTCTGCTAAGGAATGAGCCACATTCTTTCTATCGGTGTCTGAGGCATGAACCAAAGGCTGGACCAGAACTCCCCATGCCCTAAGTCCTAGGTATAGGGGGCAGGGAAGCAGTGACCAAGTGAGGAGAAGACGTCACATAAAAAGGGCAAACCTCACTGCCTCTTTGGCTCTGACCCCTTCTCCCACTCTGGGGGACATCTGCTCTTTTCCCTATGCTATAATTCTATAAGATAAAGTCTGTCTACTACGCTTGCCTCGGTGTCCCTTGGTTTCATTCTTCGACTCCAAAAGGACACGAACCCAACATCCATGAAACCAGCATCAATATCATGGTTGCAGGTAAATGGATGGAAACGGAAAAAATCTCACTGAGTCAAACCCAGAGACCTAAGGGTCAAATGTTTTCTCTCATATGTGGAAGCTAGAGTGAGATCTCAGTTAGGATGAAAGTCGGTCGAAGGCATTTACTAGTCCTAAGAAATCTGAAGTAACACATAAGTTGGGGGGACTATAGCTATGGGGGAAAGGGGGGAGTGGAGGGAGGGTAGATGGGGTGCTCAATACTATAGAGTACTTGACTCCTGTGAGAACCCCCATATATCCAGACAGGCGTGTAAATCTAATAATTCCAGTATCTAAATGACATGTATGTAGTCAATAATTTCTGTAACTTGGGGGAACTGCAGAGGAGGAGCCATAAGATTGGGGAGTGGGGTAAAGGGGGTATTTCCTGGACATGGATCAGGTTAAAGCAACTCGGTCAATACGTATGCTTGTGTGAGGGTGAACTAACGAATCCTTCATTATGTAAGATGTTGCTAAAGCCACTTTTAAAACTCTAATAATGTCTCGGAGTTGTTAATTTTTGAGGGTGGGTGACAGGTAAGTAGAAGTTGATTAAGTCTTCTATCTTTTTTGCATAATTAAATATGTGTTAGTACTGTTGTTTTAAAAACAAGTCATGCAAACACTGGGGAGGGCTTCCCTCAACCACCTGCTGTTCCTTGAGAGGAACCTGGCCCCCAAACAAATCCCCTGAGCCGCACCTGGCCCAGGATCCTAAGCACCACATCAACCTGGACCAAATCAGCACTGGGAGCGAGCAGGAGGCGTGGGCCGAGGGAGGCCTGGGAAGGCTGCAGAGAGGGGAGGGTGTCTGGGCTGAGGTTGCCTGGGCCCCCTAGGAGGCCACATTTGCAGATGGCAGAGCAGCAGGGAAGGAGGGTCACCACCAATGCAGGTCTGATCCAGGTTCATTCAAGGATTATCCCAGCTTTCCCGTGACCACCGCTCACCTTGTGCAGGCAGATGCTTGAGGCTACAGCACACACCATCCCCAAGGACATGAACACCTCTAAGGACGGGGAGCCCGCGGTCAGGCAGGCAGCTGACAGGTAAGGCACGCGCACGTGGGTGTGTGATGTGAGATAAGGCAGGCAGTCCCCTGCGTCCTGAGCAGTGCTGCTCGTCCCTGCTGAGCATATCAAACTGTAAGACACCACCGTCCTCCGGTCCGAGCCATGTCTGCTGCTAATCATCTGGGTAATTCAGCTGGTGGAGCAGACAGCACTGCAACTGCTAAATTCCTGGAGGAGGGGCGCTGGCCTGTTTACTGCTTGCTACAAAAGGTGCGGGGCCCTCAGCCCTGAGTCCTGGTGCAGTGCAACCCCCGTATGCAGAGTCCCTCAGGTTGTCCCTTGTGACTGGGGGCTGGGTAACTGGCCCCCCATGCTAAGGATCCCACTGCTGGCTGCGCTGCAGCTGACTGTCCTGCTGATCATCTGAGTGCTGGCCACTGTTAGCACCCACACCTGGATGCTTCCATGGCTCCATGCGGGTCACTTGTTAAGGACCCTTACATGTGTTCACGAACAGGCTCAAACTCACTGGCTCTGATCAAGACCTTTACTTGACGGACGCAGAAGGCACCTGAACTTGAACACCTACTTTGTGCTGTTATCCTAATCATCTCTGCAACCCTTTCTACAGCTGATGGAACCAGAGCTCTTCCTGCAGCTCAGTCTCAAAAAAAAAAAAAAATCATAATAATTATAATAAGCAGTATGAATTACGGGGACTCAAGCAATGAAGAGGCTGCCGGAGGATTCCTGTGAACACACTGAGATTTTTTTCCCTAATGATCATAAGCACCAAACGTCACATCTGGGAACACAGTTCTGGGGCTTCTCTGACCAAGCTGACAACCCCAACGGAGAAGGCTCCGCCGAGCAGGGACCCTCGGAGGGCGGAAGACCTTCATCCAGGTGCTCCAGGGAGGAGGTGGGAGGAGCTGGGCTGAGGGGACACCAGCAGTGTGTGGTGTCCTCCTCACACTGTGGGGCACATCTGCTCTCCACGCGTGTGTAAGAGCACCAGGCCTCAGTGCTGGGACCCCGGGTGACAAGGTCCCTGCTCTCCTGGGGCTTGCAGCCTTGGTAGAAGTCTCTGGGTTTGTCTGCTGGCTCCCACTGTCCCTTCCGGCACCAAGGCCCCTGTAGTCCTTGGGGAGCCCCTATCTCCAAATGCTCTGTTCCGGGGGCGGGGCATGACTGAAGACCGACCAATCAGAGCTTGTATCTGCAGACCACTGGGTAGTGATTGGTCTACGCAACTGACAAAGTGCAGTTTGGGGGAATCTGCTGGGCCCTTCTCTAAAGAAGAACAGGCTATGAAAAGAAATAGGACAGAAGGAATAGGACATGAGTACGGATCCGCTTACCATCAGCCACTGTGCCACCACCTACAACAGCCTGCCCATGAATACAGCCAGCATAGAAGGAGCAGAGTAGGATGGACAGACTGAGTCCTGGTGCTGATGTGTGAGCGCCTGGATCCAACTGTGCCTGAAGCTCTCCAGGTCCTCCTGGACTTTGTGCTGAATCCATAAACTCCCTTCTCACCTAACCCTGCTTGACTTGAGTTTCTGTCAAACTGCATTCCATCCTGTCAACAAGCTAGGAAATGGAGGCTCAGAGAGGCTAAGTGAACTTAACAAGGCAGCGCAGCAGCTCTCTGAAGCCTGGCCAACTCAGAGCCTACACCCTTACCACTGCTCCCAGGTGGCTCTCTAGTGTGGTGGGTGACAAAGTGCAATGGGAAGGAAGAATTCTTGAAGGGAGGGAGAGGAGGGGGTTCCTGTGAGGGGCCCTGAGGGGTAACTACAATGAAAACTTGCTCCGACTGGGGACAGGCCTGTTGAGAGAGACGGAAGAAAGGGAGGGCAGGTGGCAGATTGGAGGCTGTTCTTTTCTTCGATTTTTATTTTTGCCAATTTTGAAGAAACAGAAGATTTCGTGCGAAATGTGGATGTTTGGCTTTTCTGGAAAGTTGGAAGGGACGGCGATTCTTTGCAGGCTGACGACTCACTGGGTGGAGCCCTGATCCAACAGGCGAGGAACTGCAGGTCTCAGGGGCCTGTCATTCTCGTGCGTTCCCTGCTGGGACTGGGCATGTCAGAGACCAACGCACCACACAGGTGCCATCCCGAGAAGCCAGCCGGCTGCAGGTGACACAGTGGTGCTGGCTTGGGAACTCACTGGCCTCCCAGCCTGTCTACCCCCAGCCCCCAGACGCTGGCAGGAGTTCTGTACATACTGGGTGCTGGATGATGAACCTGCAAGGTATGAGCTGGAGGCTTCCAGGTCGGGTTCACCAGCAGCCTGGAAACCCACTTCCCAAGGGAATGGGAGAGGCTGTGAGGGCAGGAGCAAAGGCATCCCCAAGGGCCCTGAGGTCCACAGCAAGAGGCAGCTCTGCATAGAGGTTGGGATTGCTGGCTTTAGGGGTGTTGGTGGGTGGTGGTAGATGGTGGGGGTGGGGTCCTGGGTGCAAATCCCAGTAGTTTTCTCTTCCTCTGTCTTCATAAAATGGGGATAACATGAGTCAAGGTGGGTGATCGTAAGTAAAGATGGAAACAGTCAGCAAATGAATGCTAGTCTGCCCTCTTCCATGGATGCAATGACCCTGCAAATCTTTTTCCTCTCAGAGCCTCAGTTTACCCACCTGTACAACAGGGCATGGGGTTGGGTTTCTGTTAGGACCTGAAACCCTTCCACCCTAAAGTCAAAACAGACCCTTAAGACCATCACGGCGGAACCATTGATTCCCAATCCCTTTAGATTTAGCCCAGGTGGCTGCGCCAGGGACGTGGCTGGATGGGGCCGGCCCTGGGTGCCCCATCCGGCACAGGGCCCTGCAGAAAGCACCCCAGCAGGCTTGGCACGGGAGTCCTGCGGCTGGCGCTCGGGCACCCAGCTGGCAGAGCTGTTTCCACTCCTCTCACGCCCCCGGATGGGAAATGATTCATGAAAACCAAGAAGGTAAAATTAGCCCGAAGGCTGCCGTAATTTATGCAGACAACACCCCCGGGGGGCGGGGAGGTGGCCCTGACAGCTCAGCGTGGCCTCCTGGGCCTGGCAGAAGGCAGCCTGGCCATCTGGAGCCTCTGGCTCCGGGTCTTTATTTCTGGACTCAGCTTCCAGGCTGGTGGCAAGGACACTGCCGCTTGCCTGGGCCCACCCGACTGGCCTGGGCTCACACAGCGCCTCGGGGACCCACCAAGTGTCCACAACCCATCTCCTCCCCATCGCGACCTCACAGGAAGCTCTCACCGTCCCGTTTCACAGGCGGGGAAACTGAGTAGAGTCAGCAGCCAAAAGTAAGTGATGAAGCCGGAATCCAAACGCAGATTCCCGACCTCAGAGCCGCGCTCCCCGCCTGCTGCTGGGTGCTGCCCGCTCCACCTCTGGTCCCAGATGGCAGCAGAGGTGTGGACCCTGCAGCCCCCGCACACACTGTCACGTGCTATTCAGACTCCGGACCATCAATACCAGAACCTGGCTCTTAACTCCAAGCTCCAATTGCCCAACTGGTGAGGGGCAGAGGCCAGATGTGGTGGCGCACTCCTGGGATCCCAGCCGCTCAGGAGACTGAGGCTGGAGGATTGCAAGTTCAAAGCCAGCCTCAGCAACTTAGCAAGACCGTAAAGCAACTTACTGAAATCCTGTCTCAAAATACATATATAAATAAAGGGCTCAGTAGTTAATCACAAAAACTAAAACTGAGGCATTGAGAAACTGTCAGTCTGGGTCTTGAGACACAGTCATACCCCAGGCAGGAGAGGAAGAACAGCAGGTATCCGCAAGCCCGGTGGCTCCCATTACAGGGAGGTACATCAAGGCACAGAGAGGAGGAGGGACTTACTCAAAGCCACACAGCAAACCCATGGGTGAGCCTAGGCGAGGACTAAGTTCAACTGCAGGGACCCAGCTGTCAGGGCTCTTGATAAAGAGAGCAAACCTGAGTGGGGGCAGGGGTCCTCTGCATGAAGAGGCACCTGAGACCAACAGGCGCTCTCACCTGGTGCTGTCCAGGACACCTGCCCCCAGTTTGGAATCCACATGGATGTGAGCAGCCACGGAGGGGGCACCTCAGTTAAAGATGGGTTCACGATGAGAAAATGTGGCATGAGCTGCAGGCATGGGAACCACCACAGGGCCCCATGTCAGGGTGGGCCCGCTGCCTGCCCTCAGCCCTCTGTCTCCCAGGCTGTGCCCAGAGGAAGCCCAAGGCCAGCACAGGTGCAGAAAGAGCCGGACCTCACCCTGGGGCCAGCTCCCGAGCGCCTGCGTGGACAGCTGGGAGCAGCCCTGGCCACTCCCCAGGGCTCGGTCAGAGCAGTGACCTCAGCTGCCATGGCCAAGTCCTGAGCACAGCATCTTCAATACCACCACGCAGAACCCTCCCCATCAAAACTGTCCAGAGAGACATCGCGTGCCCAAAGCCTCCCTCTCCTCGATTCCTCACGTGCAACGTTTACCCAACCAATCTGCAGCGCGCCTGCCCTGCATCCGACCCGTGCCAGCAGGGAGAGGCGCACGGCCGCCCTCCCGAGTGCAGCAGTTCACATGCACTCCATGATTAGCGTCCCCGCGTCACTCCGGCATGACCTCAGGAGGTCACGGAGCCTCCCGGGGCCTCAGTTTCCTCAGCTCCAGGATGAGCAAGGATAATGGTCTCTATCTCGTGAGATTATTCCTAGGATTCAGTGAAACTTTGCAGGACAAAGAGCAGTCCCTGGCACACAGTAGGTGTTCAGGAAACACAAATGGAGCCAGACCCAAGTGCCCATCCCTCGGATGGCACCACCATGCTCTGAACTGAGCTAGCCAGGCCAAGGTCTTCCCTGGAAGCCTCGCACCGGCACAAACAGCCCCTTGGCCCTGTGACGCTTTCTCAGTTTAAAGATGCGTCCGATGATGGCTTCTCCTGCCTTGCTGGGAAAGGCACCGGCGTCCCCCGGGGGCAGCTGCAGGCTCCTCTCCATACCACGGGACAGGTTCCGACAGGCAGTGCCCTCCCCAGCAGGGCAGATGGGCCTCCCTGCTTCCAGACAGCTCAGCTACCGACAGGGTTTGTGGCTGGTGCACTGGCCAGCCAAGCCACTTCTGGCCTCTTAGGAAATAATCCCGGTCCTTTGCGCTCACTGACCACACACACCACTGTCCAGAGAGCCAGAGGCCAAGTGGGGCTGCCCAACTGGCCACCTTCTGCCAAGACCAGCACATCGGGTGGCCTCGTTAGAAAGGAACGGACGAGGAGCCAGATGGCCAGGGCTCCATTCCCAGCCCTGCCAGAGGCGATCTGTGTGGCCTAGGGAAGGTCACTTCACCTCTTGGCGCCTGTGTCCACAGCTGAGGAATGTCCGTGGCCAGGCCGCCTGTCTCACAGGGTGGCTATGAAGGTGGACCCGAGAGGAGGTGTGTTAAGCTTTGGACACGAGGTGTCCCCCAAAGCAACCGTGTGAATAGAGGTACACCCAGTGGTACAGTGGTGTAACCTAGTCAGTCCTCCCAGTTCCACTGGATTGACTGGGTGGCAACCGTAGGCAGGTGGGGCTTGGCTGGAGGAGGTGGGTCACCAGGGCTGTGGCCTCTAATCCGGGTGCTCTGTTTCCTGAATTGGGGTCCCCCCCGGGCCCTTCGGTGGTGATGTTCTGCCTCTCCTTGGGCCCGGAGCAATGGCTGAGTGTCGGTGGACTGAGGCCTCTGAAACCGTGACCCCCCAAAACTTTTCCTCCCCTAAGCTGCTCTTCTTGGGTATTTGGTCGTAGCAACAAAAAAATCTAACTAAAACAGGGTGTAAGAAGAAAGGCGAAAAGATCTATCTTTGCAACATTAAGTAGATAACCAGCTGCAGCAATCTGCCCCAGAGACGGGGAGGGGAACCCCACCTGGACCAGCCAGTGTGGCCCAAGACACCCCAGGCTCCCTGGGGACAGGCTGACCCTGCCCACCCTGCAGGCCAAGGGAGATCAAATCAGCAGCCACAAGGGCCCCCATTGAGAGCCGGTAAGTCTTCCTGGGGTGTGGGGTTATGTTACCAGGCTCCTGGCCACCTTGGCGGAGCAAACGGTCAGAAGGACCTCTTTCCCTCTGCATAGGCCCCAGTCGAGAACCTTCAGGGCCAAGCAGGGTAGAAATCTGATCGCCCCCTGCATTATTCCCTCCTCTGGGATGCTCAGGATGCTGGGATGAAGCTGTCACAAAGGCTGGAGCCAACCCAGGCTGCCCCGCAGAAAAGCACGGTCCTGTCTGAGTGAGGTGGGGACTGGGCTAGGGCAGAGAAGTGACCCCGGAGGGGAACACTGCTGGGCCTTTGCCATGTGCCGGGCACAGCACTGTGTACTTTCCCCATGTGGGCTCCTCACAACAGCTCTGTGCTCTAAGCCACAGAGAGGGAATGTCACTTTCCCAGAAACACACAGCTGGAGAGGGGCAGAGCTGGGATTCGAACCCAGGCATCCGATTCCAGAGTCTACTTCGCTTGTGAGCCAGGCTCGCTCAGAACTGTGCCTTTGAGCAAGGGCAGAAAAATCCCCAATGTGAAGGAGCGAGAGCTGGGGGCGGGGGGGCAGAGCCACCGTCTTCAACTTTGGGGAGAGAGGGGCATAGAGGAAACAGGGAGCAGAGTTTCTCTCTGGCTCTTAAAGAGGTCTGCAGGAATAACAGGGCACCCAAAGAAAGGCATTTGGTTCTGAGAAAATTCTCAGTGGACAAATTTTAAATATTGCACAATAAATTTTTTAAGAATGTAACAGGCTCCCCAAACTAAGCAGTAGTAGCAACTCTAAAATCAGACTTAACGTAAGTGTCCAGCCAAAGGGGATTGGCTAAACCTTGAGCTGTCCCCAAAACCACCGTATATCAGTAAAATAAAGAAAAATAATGGTAGATCTTTATGTCAAACCACAGCTAAATGCTCTACCATAGAAACGAAATGTTTGAGCAAAGCAATTTTCAGAATAATCTAGAGCACATGAAACCACTTGTCTAAACACACACACGCACACACACACTAGAGCAACGTATTCCTAAAGGGTCTGTGTGTCAGCGTATAGGAAAAGATCTAGAGGGCTATGCCAAAGAAATAACAAATGATGGGGCTGGAGCCACAGCTCAGTGGTTCCAGCACTTGCCTGGCATGGGCGAGGACCTGGGTTCAAAGCCCAGCACCACGCACAACTAAGTGTCAGAAAAGCAAGAATCAAGGCTGGAATGGTGGCTCAGCGGTTACGGCGCTTGCCCGGCATGCACAAGTGCATGGGCTCAAACCCCAGCACCATGTACAACTAAGTGTCAGAGCAACGAAAGCCACATGGAAAACTCAATAAAAATTGACTCTCTCTGTCTCTCTCACTGCCCTCTCTTTAAAAAAAAAAAAAAAAAAAAAAAAAAAGAAAAAGAACCGGATGAAAAACAAAACAAAAAAGATAAATAAATAAAGTTGGTTCTCTCTTTCTCTCTCTCTTTCCTTCTATTCCTCACTCTTTAAAAAAAAATGCTTAAAAAAAGATGTTTAAAGATGTTTAAACCTGAGGGGTCGTCTAAAAGTCAAGGTTGCCAAGGAAGACCTTATTAAAATTTGATATTTTTTTTAAAGAGAGAAGTACAGTGAGAGAGAGAGAGAGAATCCATTTTTACTGAGTTTTTCACATGGCTTTCATTGCTCTGACACTGAGTTGTGTACATGGGTGCTGGGGTTTCAACCCGTGTACTTGCACCTGCCAGGCAAGCGCCGTAACTGCCGAGCCACTGCTCCAGCCCAAAATTTGATTTTTTTTAATAGCAAAAATACACTTGTATAGGGCTGGGGATGTGGTTCGGTGGCAGGGTGCCGCCTAGCATGCACAAGGCCTTGGGTTCCACTCCTAGCACAATAACTATAAGTGTAGATATGCATATATACATATATACACACACATGAGCATGCTTGTTTATTCTTTATGTAATTAAAGCTCAGCACAGTGAAGTTGAAAGGACTCACAGCTGCCTTGGGAAACCAAGAGCTACCTGGAGGAGCTGACTCTATTGAGCTGGGAGGATGAGGGAAAGTGCCACATCACAGGGACAGGTGGATTTGATGGCCCCGCTGGGCCACAGGAGCCTCACAGGGGAATAGGAGCAAAGACCCTGGTTCCACCCTCATGGAGAGCTGCTGAGGAATCACAAATGTCAGACCCTGGAGCAGGGAGAGGCTGGGACACAGCTCCTCCCTAGGACTCAAGAAGTGCTTGGTGACCATGGGAGCACAGACGGGCTCCTGGGAGCCAGCTCCGCCTGGTCAGCCTCTCCCAGTGACCCGTGTCCCCCAGTCCCTGGCCAAAGGACTGCTTCAGGGGTGCTTCTGGGTGAGTCCCCAGCAGGACTCTGCACAGAGGCAGGAGTTGAGTGAGGGGTGGGGAGGAGGATGGATATGAAGTGCTCCCGGGCTGTCTGCCTCTGACACTGAGCCCCGCAAGGCCCAGCCACGATAACCCAGGCAGGACCTGTGAGCCTGGCAGAACTGGCCCTGGTGGGGAACAGGGTCTGACGAGGTAATAAGCAAAGGTCAGCAACGTCGTTAATTCCAAACAGTGACAGAGGCAAGAGATGAGCCAGGAGACGTGGATCTGGGTCCCAGCCTGCCCCTGCCTCCCCGCGAGACCTCGACAAAGTCACAGTGCTCACAGATGGAAGCCACCTCCCCGCTCTGAGAGGGTGACCCGGGCTGATACCCACACAGCCCCCTGGGCACCCAGCTGCTTCCTCCACACCAGAGGTCCTCCCCATCCTTGGGCTCAGGGCACTGAGGGAATGAGGTAACACCAACCGAGCTCCAGATGCAGCCAGAGCTGCTGCAAGTCCAGGAGGAGGGGCAGCTGGACAGAGAAGGGCCCAGGGAGACAGGCAGAGGCCGGGGCATGCACGGAGGGCCAGGGAGGGCAGGTGCCACCTGAGACTGGGGGAGGGGACCCCTCGAAGCCGGCCAGTCAGGCACCAGGTGGAAGCAGGTCACAGAACTAGGAAGGAGCACGGAGGCAGAGAAGGGCATGGTCCTGGGCAAAGCCCAGACGGGCTGTGAGGACTGTGCCCTTGAACTCCGGACACAGCCTTGGAGGATTCGATCTGGGAGCTGTCATAAGAAGGGAGCCTGGGCCACACAAACAGGCTCACAGTGTCCTTTGAGGGGCCACCAAGAGGCGAGCAGATTCCTCCCGGCACTGGTGGGGAAAGGAGCCAGATCTGAGGGAGGGAGTGGCCATTGGACAGAGCCTGAGATGGGTTCAGAGCTGCTCCATGGCCCTAGCAAGTACTGAGTCCTGTGCTGGAGGACACAAACCACCGATCTCCAAGCACAACTGAGGCCTCTGTCAAAAGCCAGGCATCTCGGCTCCACAGGCAGAGCCTGGACAGGCAAGGACCTCCCTGCTGAACTGCAGCCAGCCCCGCCTGTGCAGAGCTGCAGGGAGGGCCCAGGAGGCTGGGCCACCCTGAAAGGGCCCCAGAGGAGGAGGGTGCAGGTGGGGCGGGCAGGAGTGGCGCTCCCACAGCTCCCGGGGCAGGCCCCACTGCCTGTGCACTTGTGGCCACACGCAGGCCCAGCCACACCTTGGTCTCTTCCCAGAGGCCCCAGGACAGGGCGAGTTGGCTCCTCTGGGGACAGAGCCAAGGGCTGCAGCAGCAGATCCCCGACACTGCACCACCGACACCCTGGCTGGCCCAGGTTGGACACAAACAGTCCCTCGCAGCCACACCAGGGATTTGCTGACTTCTGAAGTTACTATGCAGGTCCCAGCCCTGGCCAAGCAAGGGACCATGCAGGAAGCAGATTCAGGCCAGCAGCCACCACTCACTTCCTAAAATGCAGCCCACACCTTTGGAGACCAGGCACCCCAGGGCCTGGCCAAGCCCCTGACCTCAGCCTCCAACCTCAGCCTCCCCTCCTCCTGCCACACTCACCAAAATGGCCCTGGACTGCCCCAGTCTGCAGGGACACCTGCTGGCAGCTCACCAGACCATGTTCTTGCAGCTCTGGCAGCAAAGGACAGTGGGGATAAACAGGTTATGCTATAGCCAGCCAACCACCCCAGATGTCAGCCCATGATCAGGACAGCTGGGAAGGCTGCGTGGCCCACCCCAGAGGCCCGCATGTCCAGAAAGAGAACTGCTCACCAGCAATTATCCCACAAAGCCCAAGAAACAGCCCTTCTGTCAGCTGAAGACCAAGGAAACACACACATGGCTGGTCCCCCTGGTTCCCTTTGTCCTTTAAATCACCATGACCTTATTTCCCACCTTGAGCAGAATGTCATTGAACAGAATTTCTAAAACAAACCTAACTGTATCTCTCCCCTACTTAGAAACTATCAAGAGCTGCCCAGTTCCTCCAGGGCAAAGTCCCAGCTTCACCTCATGGCATTCAGTGGGGACTTTCCAGGGCCAGCTCCACCACCTCTTCCCCAAACACCACCATTCCCTGAACCACAGGGGCCTCTCGCTGCCCCTCTTTGCACACACTGTCCCCAGGGCCCCAGATGCCCTTCCCATTTCCTGCACCTGGCAAACTTCTCCTCCTCTGGGCCCACCTCCTCAGTGCCCTCTGAGAAGCCCCCCACTCTCCCCCCACCACAGATGCCCTACTCCCTGTCCCCCACGTGGAGTTGAGCACTTCCTATCGTCAGTCGCAGCCAGGATCCCAGCCAGAGTGCTCAAACTATTTGTGGTAGAGACTTTTTTAAGTTTTCCAATCTGTTGCCAACTGCGCTTTTATGAAATTCGATAAAAAATGACGTGCAGGGTCCAGCTGCACCACGAGTTCCTCAGCACTCAGTCCCAACGTCGAACCAACCTCACAGCAGCTCACGTGCCCCTGGCAGTCCCAGAGGAAGCTGAGCCCAGGGCGTGAGTCATGTGTTTCCGTGTGGACCCTCCAGACCCAAGGGCGCACCACAAACACCTGCTCACCGGCCGACAGGGACCTAGCAGTCCCTACAAGCCTGCGCCACGGTACTTGTGCTAGGTGTCCCCATTCTCAGGTGGGCACATGGACACTGAGAGGGTGACTGGCTGAAGCCACAGCTGTCCCACATCCTGTGTTTCCTCTGTAATGCCAGCTCTCCAGGGCCAGAGATGTGGAAACAGGAAGTTATCCAGGGCAAAGTCCCTGCAGCCCAGGACTCTGGAAGCACCGTTCACTGCGCCTTTCACAGCTGTGTGACCTTGGAGAACTCACTTCCCTTCTCTGGGCCTCAATTTCACCTCTGCAGATTGCGCCGAGTAACAGGGCTGTGAGCACCTACAAGCCTGCTGTTCCTAAGAGGCCTGGGGTGGCCCTGTTGGAAACTCTGCCCTGGAATCCTCTTTCCCTCAGCCCCCTTCTCCCCAAGACCTAACCCCTTCTCCTTGGGGCTGGTTCTGCGCTGGCTGCTGAGAGGGCTGACTTCCTTGGGAACTCGACGTCCCTGCCTCCCCTCCCCCAGGGTAAGGGGCTTCTCTTTCTTACCCTGTCCCCTCCCTGGGACACCTTGAACCTCTTGCTCTGCAAATGCCAGCCCCTCTGGTTACGTGTCTTTTGCTCTGGAACCCAGCTGTTCTGAGGGGGGGACCTTGCATGTGCGCGCACACATGCAGACACGCACGCACACATACATGCACAAACACGCACACGTGTGCACACGCTGCCACCCTGTTGGGACTGGGTTGGGTCAGTGAAGGGTTCGGCTGGGAGGTCAGGGATGGCCCAACCTGCACCTCCCCACCCCACCCGAGCCCGTGCTCTGTACCTTGGGCCTTGACAATGCTGAATCCACCCCAGCTGGGTCCCCGACGACTGGCCCCATGAAAGGCTCTCTCTGCGCCAGAGCCGGGGCTGTGGTGGGCTGCTCCCCCTGCCCCTCGGCCATCCTGGAGGCTCCTAAGCCTGCCGTCTGCGTCCCCTGGGCGGCAGGAGGCAGGATCCTTTCCAGGCCTTCACCCTTTCCCTGGGGGAAAGTGCGAGATGGTGGGAGAAGTCACTCTGAGAGTGCTGGCACTGTGGGGGCGGCTCCATATTTACTTGCTCAGTGACGTCCACACCAGCCCAGCACAATGCCCCAGTCAAACTGATCCTGCTGCCCACTGGCCCCTCTCCTGCCTCCAACAATGCCAAAGTGTGGACACAGACCCTGCTGGCTGCCACCCCTTTCCACCCAAGCTCCTTGCACCCACCCTGCCCTGGGTCTGCTGCCTCCATCCCTTCAGCAGAGCAGAGATCCAGCCAGGCAGGTGTCCATGCAGCATCAGATGACCTCTCTGGAGAGAGGCCCTCCGAGGTCCTCACGCGACCTGCTCCCAGGAGGAGCTGGACTGGGGTATGGAGGAAGGGATGCTAGACGTGGGGTTAGAATTTTAGCTGTGCGCACTCTGGATGTGACCTCTAGCACGGCGTTCCGGTCATGACCTCTGTTTTCTTGGCTGTACAACGGGGCTCCCAGGAGCTGCCTGCCTGCCTGAAGCATTGAGAACACAGGTTCAGGGACCTTGGGAGGACAGTCCTGGGATGCCTTCATGGGTCAGCTGGAGGCAGGGAGGGAGAAGGAGGACGGGAAGGCCCCAGAAGGCCTGGAAGGCTCTGGGGGCCCGGGCCTCCCTGCAAACGACCCCGCCCTCTGCAGCCAGCCTGCCCAGAGGCTGATACCCGGCAACAGGTGGCCAGAGCCTGCAGCCCTCCCCACCTCCACCCCTCCCCTGGTACTAGTCCAAAGGAAGCTCTGGGTCTGCCCAAATGGGCCTCCAAGTTCTGACCCCTCATGTTCCTGAAAGAGTCCTGAAATCATCTGTGTAAATTAAGACCCAGTAAATCTCACCCCATTATTAAAGCACCTAAGAATCCCACTGGGAACTATGTAAAACATGGAGGTGGCCCCCAAGGCTGCCTTTATAAATGCGGCTTTCCCAAGGTGATCGGAAAGATTAGAACGTGGCTGTGTGGCCTGGAGCTGTCACTCAACCTCTCTGAGTCCTAAGTTTCCTTTTCCATGAAGGATGCAGAAGCAACCTCCTGGGGCTGTTGTCAAAGACCCTGGTGCTCAGTTCCTGTCCCTTCCAGCTTTTCACCAGCCCAGAGATAACAGTGTTGTGGTCCTGGAAACACCAAGGAAAACATTTTCTTCCAGAATGTGGGGCAGGACAGACGTTACCATCTCCACTGACAGAAGAGGAAACTGAGGCCCAGACAGGTTCAACGGTCGGCCTTAACCTCATGCTGGTGGCATGGGATGAGGTTACAGCCAGGTCACCTGTAGGGAGACATGTGGCTACTCCCACTTTCAGGCACTGCTGTCCCCAGCAAGGGACACAAGATGCTCTCCCTGCCCAGGACACACCTCCCCTGTGCCCACTAAACTTAGAGCTGATCAGACGGCCCAAGGCTGGCCTGAGGCCATTCTCCAGAGCTCAGCGCCTGACTGGAGGCTCCCTGTGCAGCCCAGAGCAGGCAGTGTAATCACGTGGGCTCTGCAGATGGGGAAAAGGCCACCAGGAGGGGCAGCCTGTCACCCAGGACCCCCAGCAGGCCCCTGAGGCCCACACCCTCTGCAGGGCACAGTGCTGACCCCACCGACCCACTCCCTGGCTCCTTCTGGGTTCACCAGGGGACCAGCCAAGGCACTCTGCCAGATCTCACCTGGGGTTCCCCTGGCCACTCAGGAACAGAAGTCAGGCACACCAAAGCTGAGCCCCAGCCTATCTACTCTGCTCTCCACATTGTTCCCCATTAAAGTAGCCACTCCCAGATTCTCATCCTCATCTTTTCCTACCTCTACTACCGAAACAGCCTCCTAACCGGCCTCCCTGACTCCAGCCTCACACCCAAACTGCTCCTGCAGCTTTCTGGAACATGGGTCTGTTCACCACATCTGCTTGTGAAGCTCGAGTGGTTTATTTGGCTGCAGAGTGTGTGTGAAGCAGGAGACGGAGGGCGAGGAGGTGGAAAGAGTAGAGTAATATGAGTTGTCATTCATCCTGGTCCTACTCCAGGGCTTCTGCACTGGTGGCACCCTCTCCCCTTAACACCCCCAGCCCCGCATGACCCTTCTCGGGGGCTCTTCCCTGTTTGGAACACAGCCAACCCCAGCGCCCCCTCTTTGTTTCCTGCTCCCTTCCTCTCTGGGTGGAGCACGTATCACCTGCCTGCGTCTTGTTTTGATTTTTGTTGTATAACTTCGTTCCCAGGGTGCTGGGGAGATCTGTCCGTTTTGTTCACTGGTGGGTGCGCAGGACCTAGGAGGCAGAGCCTGGAATGCATGGGGCATCTGGGAAGGAGCTGAGCAGCTGAGCCCTTGCTGCGTGCGAAGCTCCTCATCTACGCTCGCTCTTCGTCCGCACAGCAGAGCTGATGTTGGTACTGTGATTTCTTTAGTCTACAGCTTAGGAAACTGAGGCTCTGAGATGTGGATCGACCTGACTCGGAATCAGTACCTGTCCCTCTGCAGAACCTCTGCCTGGCTAAGTGGGCGCCACCCGCAGCGGCTGTGAGCTCTCTGTGACAGCTGCAGACTGCACCCCCCAGCCCTGCCCGGGCTCTGGCTGTCACAGAGACCACACATGTGCGCAGGCCACCTGGCAAGTGAGCTAAGGACAGGATGACGCCCAGACCATGGCCCCAGGCCCCTCCCTTGCAGAGCCTCTGCCCTGGACGCCAGCAGGAGCCCGCAGGCACATGGCTGCCCTGCGGAACCCGGCCCTTTCAGTGCAGATACGAATCTGCAATAGGAAATACTTTTTAAAATAACAGCGTGTTTCTTTTTTCTTTCTTTCTGCACAGCTTGTTTTTCCGGTATGGCCCCTGGGCCAGCTGCCGGGAAGCCCCTCCCAAGCCCTACTCTGAGAACGTGGGGCTCTGGGGCCGCCAAGGACTCTCCGGCTCCAGCAGGGAGTAGAGATGCACACGCTGGCGTTAGACCAGCCCAGCCACCAAGGCCACCAGACACCTCGGAGCCAGGAACCCCTGTGCTCAAAGCCCGGTGCCAGGGGCTTGTCCTACGAGGACTTCCAAAGGACGTCTCCCTGGTGGTTCTGGGGTGTTCTGCCCTCTCGGGGAGGGGACATCCCTAAGGACGCATCATGCATCATCAGGCTGCCAGGGTTGCGACTGCAATCGCACCACCGACCTGGGTCCCTCACCTCATCTCTTGGAGCCTCAGAAATATCGTCTGCCTTGTGGAGCTCTTTTCCACACAGGTGTGGGGGGGGGTTGGCTGTGGTTAGAAGGCGTCCCCCAAGGTTCATGTGTTGAAAGCCTGGTCCTCTGTGGGGCAGTGGAGAGGTGATGGGACCTGAGGAGGTGGCAGGTCCCTGAAAGGAGCTGATGTAATTCTCATGGGACCCTGGTTGGTTCTTCTGAGAGGGCTATGACAAGAGCCAGCCCAGCCCCTTCACGCTCTGGCTTCCTGTCTGGCCATATGATCTCTCGCCCTCATGTGCAACATTTTTTTTTTTTCTGGTACCAGGGATTGAACCCAGGGGTGCTTAACCACAGAGCCACATCCCCAGCCCCTTTTTAGTTTTTATTTTGAGACAGGGTCTCGCTAAGTTGCTTAGGGCCTCGTAAGGTGCTGAGGCTGGCTTTGAACTTGCAATCCTCCTGCCTAGCCTCCTGAGCTGCTGGGATTACAGGCGTGCGCCACTGCACGCAGCTCACACCACTCTTACCTTGTTGCCCTCTGCCATGACATCATGTAGCCAAGGAAGCTCTCACCCTAGGGCTAACCTGTTTGGACTCTCAGGCTCCAAAACTGTGATGAAAATAAACCTCTTTTCTCTATAAAGCACACAGCCTCAGGCATTTTGATATCAAGTGATTAATAAAGGATGTGACATACTTAGTACTGTATCCAACACACATGAACCCTCAATAAACAGCAACTTCCATCACCATCACCATCTTCATCATCCCTGGGTCCCTGCGCTGCAGACTTCCACTGAATCATGTAATCTCGAGATTAGCAGAGATCTTAAGGCCTATTAAATCTCACCCTATCAATCACCCTCATGGAACTTCCCCTGGTACAGGGCCACCCTGGAGCAAGGACACCCTCAGGGAGGGGAAGCCTGTCCTTGCCACTGATTTTACCTGCCTAGTCTGACACCTCCCTCCAGCAGGACCCACCAGCCCACAGCGGAGGAAGTGGCTCTTGTTCTTCCTGTCCCCAGCCCCAGCACACGTGAGCCTATCAACAAAGGTCTCCCCTGAGGCGTGCTCAGATGCAGAACTCTGGGAACAGAGATCTCATGGAAGAGGGGACTGTGACCAAACGATTGCACCAACCCTTGGGAAACGGCTGCGGAGGAGATGGGTGTACAAGGGCGAGGCCGGTGGGACCAGCACAGGCTGAGCTTCCAGCGTCCCCGCTAGTCAGGCAGGATTCCTGGAAGAGTGCTGGGAACTGGGAAGGTGACAGGGAGGCCTCATCAGGAGGGGGTTGGGATGTCAGGGCTGGGCAGGGGGACAGCATGAGGAAAGCAGCATGGATGTGGCAAAGGCAACATGGGACCAGAGGGCAGTGAAGGATCTCTGTCCTTCTACAGCAGCGAGCCAGTCCTTGAAGGTTTTGCAGAAAGGAATTGATGGGCTCAGATTTGCATGTTTAAAAGGTCGCACTGGCTGCTTCCCAAGTCACGCTCTTTCCTTCTGTGCAATTTACGGCATGGGCACTACCTGCCACTCTGCCTAGATGGCGAGAGTCCCCACAGCAGTCAGGACAGAATAGGCTATGCTACAACGACAAACAGCCCCAAATCTCAGTGGTTCAAAATAACAAAGGCCGGTTGCCACTCACACTGCAAGTCCCCCCTGGGCCACAAAGGGGTCAGCTCAGGGGCAATGCAAGCACCCAGGCTGGCAGAAGCAGATACATCCCACCTACTACCAGTTGCAATGTCCCAGGAAAGAGCACCCCAGAGGTTCTCACACTGACAGTTAAATGCTTTGGTTCATCGCCAGAGTTCATGGTCCTACTATTCATCCACATGGTGCCACCCAAGCTTGGGGACCTCGATTCAACCCTGCTATATATCTGGAAGAACAGAGGTGTAGAGGACAGGAAGCCGCCACTCTCCCACTCAGCTTGCCCCTCCTGGCCTCCACGCAGTCACAGGTGGCAGCTGTGCCAGGATTCCAGGAGGCAGGGCCAGCCAGTGCAGGCGCAATCCAGGCTGGATGCAGAGGAGTCTGGGAGGGAAAGGGGATGAGGCTGAGGAAAAGGCGGGCGGCCCTGCTGCTCAGAGGCTTCTAGGTCTGGTACCATTTTGGTTCTTCATCCCAAATGAACTGGGAAGCCTTCAGCTGTTTTAAGCAGGAGCTAGGAAGTCTGCTGTGACGGACTCTGCTGGCTGCAAGGCTGAGAGGCACAGAGCAGGAGGCTGCAGGTGGCCTCAGCAGGCGCTTGCTCTTGTCTAGGGCAGAGACAGCTGTGGCTTAACTAAAATGCTATGCAGGAGGAGTCAGCGAGGAGCACTGGAGAGGACAAAGTTCTCTGCCTCTGCAGATGCTGTGGGCTGGGGTGAGGGAGAAGTCACACCAGGGTTTCCGCTGGAAGGACAGCAGCATGACATGCACTTGGCCAAGAATGGCATCCTGGAGGAGGTTAGGGGGTAAGGTTATAGACAGCTCAAACCCCGTGTGTCCGTCCTAACCCCAAGACAGCCAAAAGGGCAGGCCAAGGAGGGAGCTGAAGAAATTCGAGACTTCTGACCCCTTGCCCAGTGCTACTAACGTCCTTCACACTCCCAACAGCCCAGAACCAGAGAGGGACAAGAGAAGAACGATCCAGATGAGCAGGGTGGAGCCTGGCAGGCAGTTCTGGTCTTCCAGGCTAGAACATTCGGTAGTGCCCAGGGTCACACAACAGTTCCTCCTAAACCATGGGCCAGCACCTGGGCACTTTAGCTCTGCTATCCCATTTCATCTCCCAACTGCCTTGCTAGTCGGTTTTGGCAGCCTCACTTTAGAGGAGAAATGGGTTCAGAAGCTTCAAAAGCAACAGTGCAAAAAGCCCAAGTCACTCGGCTGTTAAGAGAAAGGATCCCACAGGGAAACCCTTTCCATCAAGCTAAGGAAAGCAAGGCGGGGTCCCAGAGGGGAAGGTTTGCAGGCGTGTCCCACTCCCAAGGGAAGGAGACCACAGCATGTTACTTTTGGCCCATGGATTCCACACCCCAACCACCACCCCAGGAAAGTCCCCAACCTCCTTCCTCTGGAAGGGAAACGTGGGCAAAGGCCAGCTTGGGTGCCACAGGCATCTCGTTCCAGCACAAAAGAATGGAAAATTCTTTTGCTCCAGCACAGACAAAAACCCCTAAAGTTTATAGGGTTTCCAGGCATTTAAAGCACTCTGGCCTTACTGTCTCCTGTCCCCACACACAAACAACTGGGCGTGTTTCCTTTCCGCCACTCTAAATTATATAGCGTGGCTTTTCTCCCCAGGAAGCAAATGGCTGAGAAAGGAGAGGTTTAACGTTTTTCTCTCTACATCCCAGCCCAGGCTGGGCGCCTGACCACCCGCAACAGCCGTGGTCCAGCAACTTTTCAGCAGCTACAGCCTCCCTGCAGCCACTTGCCTAGGGCACGCTGGCCTTGACCGAGGAAGGTCACTGGCCACCAAGTTTCTGCAGCTTCTGCATCTGGGAGTACCTCGGGGACTGCGAGTGGGGGTGGAGGCTGCGCTCCAGGGAGGTTCCCCGAAGTCTCCTCCGCAACTAGGGTTTAACGCATTCCAGAAACGCCCTCCGGCTCGGACCCGTTCCGAGGGAGACCGAGCACCGGGGTGCGGGACGCCCGCGCCCCGAGTCCCGCACCTCGCACCGGAGCGCACAGGCGGCGCCGCCCCCGAGAACTAGGCCAGCGGCCGCCGCGAGCCCTGGGCACTCTGCGCCCCGCCCCTCCCGTGTCACCGCGTTCTCATTCCGAACGCTCGGCCCGGGCGGCCGCTCCCATTGGTCGGCGGCCACGTCCGTCAGCGCGCGGAACGAACGCGGAGAGAAAAGGCTACATTGTAACCAGGCGAGCGAGCGAGCAGCCCGGAGGAAGGAGGCGGAGGGCGGCCGAGTCCCGCGGCGGCCGCGGCTACCTGCCGCGGTTCACCCACCTCGGGGCCCCGCCGGGCCGCCCCTCCGCCCGCGCCCGCGCCGCCGGGCTCCCCCGGCCCCGGCCGCCCCCCGCGCCGCCGCCGCCCCCGGCCCCGGCCCCGGCCGCCCCGCGCTCGCTGGCAAACTGCCGAGCGCTCTCCGAAGCCATTTTCAATGGCCACATTGGCTACCGGGCTGACTCACCTTCCCGGGAATGCTGCGGCAGCCGCGGGGCCGGGCGGCGCGGGCGGCCCGGAGGGCGGCTCGGCGGAGGCGGCGCGGCCCGGGCTGGCGGCCCCGCGGCGGGAGCGGCCGCGCTGCGGGCGCGCGGGTCCCCGGCGAGGCAAAGTTTCAGCGCCAGCCTCGGCGCGGCGGCGGCGGCGACTCGCTGCTGCTCTCCTCCCCTGCTTTGACCACCATCTTATTAGTACAGGAAATGACATGGAAAACGGAAGAAAGCGGCGTTTGGGGCAGACGCGGACCCCCCAATTCAGGGGCCGGAGCCGGGACTCGGCAGCCGCGTCCCAACCCGGCCCCGGAGCGCACTCCCGGGGCCCCTCGGCCCCCGCCCCGCGCCCAGCGCAGAGGGGGGAACCCAGCTCCTCGAACCCGAGAGGAGAGGGCGAGGTTTATAACCCAGCCCGCGGAGAAATCGAGAAAAAAATAAATAAATGAAAAAAGAAAGAGGTCGAGCCAACTTTCAAGCTGGGATACTTTCGGGGGGTTGGAATTAAAAGTTGTAGGATGGGAAGAACTCGTGCCGAGGGGGCTCCCTGCCTCGCCCGGTCCCGTTGCAGTCCATTTGGAACCGGAGTGGGAGAATAAAAGCCTTTAGATTTTTAACCCTTTTGGGGCTCCGAAGCCGGTCCGCGCTCGGTCCCCTTAACCCTTCGAATGCCCGGCAGTTTGGAGGTGCAAACCTGAGTTGTAAAATCTTGGCGTCCCGCCAAGGGTAAGGGGTTGGAGCTCGTTAAAAATATTAACTATTTACGATGGGCTGTGGTTTTGAAGTCTCTAACCGCAGGCGTCCAGATCAAAATAGGTTAAGAGATGGAGATTAAGGAACATTGGAGGTGCTCAGAAAAGATGTTGCAGCCACACTCAGATGCCCGGTTCCTCAATTTCTCCGTCTGTGCAATGGGATTCAACATCACCGAGCCAGGGAAGATGGGGAAGAATTTTCATAAAGACAGTGCATGAAGGGCTGAAATGCTCCCCCAGACCCCTTGATGAGGCTGGGGCCTTTATAGAGGAGGCCCTGACCACACCGTGGGATGCCGTAACCAGGACAACCATTCTCCAAACAAACTCTTTGTCTGCTAGATGGGTGGCCCCATGGATCACCAGGTCTGTCCTTCCAGGGAGGTGTGCTTCGGGGCAGCCCAGGTAAAAACGCAGCCTGAGGTTCCAGAAGGGATTCCACCCCAGGAAGGTGCCTGGGCAGGGCCCACGCCTGCGAGAACTGGCCCAGGCTGCCCAGAAAGTACCATCAGGGAAGCCTCTTCCCTGGGGAAAGGAGTTCCCCTGTCCACCGGCCTCCCGGGCAGCTGGCCACCCCCAGATGGGCGTCTGTGATCCCCTCAGGGCACTCTCCTGGAGTCTGGGCTTGGGCCTGGGGAGGAGGAAGCAGCTTGTCTCCGGCATCCTGTTTGTCTTGACTTGGTATCATAGATGACTTCTTGCAATCCCATGTCAGTTACTCTCCCTGTGATCTTGAGTAAGTGACCCCCGCTTGGAGCCTCGGTTTCCTCATCTGCAAAGGAGAGCGCAGTAATAGCATTGCAGGCACTCTCTGCCACAGTAAATGCTGGAGAAACAGTGACAGTGCCATTGTTACCTTAGTACAGTGACAGGTTCCCTGAGAGTGTCCTGGTGTGTGCCAGGCAGAGCACTGGGCTTGGGAAAGACTGTGGTGTCTTCAAGGAGCCTGGCCTGGGGATAGGCACTCGTGGCCACCTCAGGGTATTGAGTAGCTAAGGCAGGTCCTGCCACACTGAGCACTGATCAGGTTTCCCTTTTTGCACAGGCTGCCAGGAAGCTCAGAGCCAAATTCCACCCTCATTTCCAACAATGAAGCAACACAAGGGGCACTGAGGAATTAGCAGGTTGTACCTTTGAGGAAAGAGTTCACGGAGGAAGTGACATCAGGACTAGGGTGGCAGTCCAGGAAGGCAAAGGTGCTCCAGACTCAGAGCACCCAGGGTGTTCCACATGGTGCCTTGCAGGGACTAGAACAGGGAAAGGGTGTGGCAGAGAAATGAGAAGATGCCGGAAAGAGAAGTGGGCAAAGGGTGTGGGTCTTTAGACAATGAACTGGTAAGGGCGGGAGACCAAAGCAGGACACTGTCCTCCGGGGCTCTATCTAGACCTCCCAGCCATTTGGCCCTGTGGGATTTCCCCTTGCCAGGAACACTCGGGCCTCAGGCTGCATCTGTAGAGTGGGGCAGGGTCCTTGGGCATTGCTGTGTGACATGAAGTGGCTGCTCCCCACTAGGCACCTGGTTCGTCCTGCATGGCACAGGGCGTTGCCACTGAGGATCCTACATGTGCCACAAGGAGCTGTCCCTTTAGCCTCCAAGTCTAGTCCAAGGCACAGGAAAGGATCCGGAAGGAGGCCAGGAGAGTTGCTAAAGCCATCACTGAAGGGAAGCCCAAGGCAGCTGTGAGGTAGTGCAGGTGGAAGGTGGCCCCAGGGCCTGTAAGCAGCTACCTCGGGCAAACCATGTGGATAAGGTGACTCTCCATGCAGCTGTGCCTCAGTGTCCCTGCATAGACCAAGTTAGTCCTGAAACCCAGATGTGGGTGCACAGTGCGGTAATCTGAGGCAGATAACATCATCATCATTTTTATAGACAAGGGGGAACGTGCTCAGAGAGGTTAAGAGATGCTCCTGAGGTCACACAGCTAGTTAAAGGAGGGCAAGATTCAAAGCCCTGTCTGCCTAACTCTGACTCTGGTTCTTGGTAAGGGCCACTGAGGCAAAGGGGGAATCTTTGTCCTTTTCCATAACTCAGAGTAACAAATGGTGAACCAGTTCCCTAATCTTCTCCCTCAGGCATATCACATGAAAGGAGCTGATCAGAACTTTGCAAAAAACAAAAAATGCTATTAATCTCAGCCACCTTTGTGTTCCCGTGAGGACGTTGAAAAGGTCTAAGTGAATGGAGCTCTGTTCTTTGGAAGGATGGTCCACCTGCAGGCTTCTCCCTGTCTACTTGTGTAGTATTAGCAAGCAAAGCACACACCCCGACAATTGCAAGTTGAATGCGCCTGGGTCCTGGAAGGAACAGTCACTAGAGATTTCCACATTTGCCACACAGCAAGGACTGATGCGCTTCCATCAATTAATGATCCCTCTTAAAGCCTCAAGGGAAAAAAAATCTCATTCAGAATTTACTGCCTGGGGGAAAAAAAACTAAAACTGAAATGAACTGCATCTCCCCTGAGAAACCAGCAAGCATCTTTCTTGCTAATAAGAGGAGCTCTGTAACTGATCAGGCTTCCCTTTTTGCACAGGCTGCCAGGAAGCTCAGAGCCAAATTCCACCCTCATTTCCAACAACTTTGGCAGTTGCTTCCTTCGCATTCCTGCTTTCCCATTTCTAATCCTACTGGCTCAGCCTTGTTTTTGCTGCCTTTTATTAAAGATGTCCCCCTTGTTAATTGCAAGAAATAAATCCTTCAAATAAATCCACATTTGAAAGAGTTATTGAGGGGACCTGGATTCCAGGGGACTTGTGTTAAGCCAGGCATGGTTCTGTTCTGGTCTTGTCCACTTGCCCAACAGCTGAGGGTTCCCTCACTTGGAAGGAGGAACTGGCTTAATACCAAGCGGTTGCTCACCCAGCTGTCAACAATGGCTAAGATCAAAATGTCCTGGGGCCAGTTCATCCTTGCTATTTTTTGCTTCACTGACAAGCAGGTCGCATCTCTCCTGCCAGCTCCCTGGGAGGCATGAACCACTATCCCTGGCCCCATTTGTCCTTCCCATGGAGGTACTGCACCGAATTGGACCCTCTTCCCTAAGAAGCCGCTGCCACGTCCCAAATGCTCATGCTCTGCAAGATAAGATGAGGTCGTGGGCTGGGAGTGGCAGCTGAGGACGCGCTCTGCATGGCCAGGGACACTCCGCTCTGGTGAAGGCGGATGCAATGCAGTTAAGTTTCCAGGGGCATCAATGTCAGCAGCTAGGTGCCACAGAGCTGGGGGAATGGAACAGGGCTGGATGCCAGGGACATGCTGGTCAGCACTGGGAGCAGTGGCCTCTCTGTCCTGGTTGTTCCTCAAGCAGACCTGGTTCTTCAGCCTTCCAGAGAATGGTGAGCTACCTGGAACCCTTTCACTGTGCTCCTCTTCTGTTTGAGTCAGTGCAATAGTTATCTCTTGCTGCGTAACAAATGACTCCAACATTTAGCAGTGAAGGCAATAAATATCTATTACCTCACCATTTTGTGACAGTCCGATAAAGCCACAATCTAATCTCAATAGTGACAGGTCATCACTCTGTTAGTTATACTGACCAACCTGGTACAGTGTGGGAAGGGAAAAATCAAGCTGTGACTACCAGGAGGATGGATTGTTAATTGGTGGTCACCTCGGAGGCTGGTGACCAAAATCAGCCAGAGCCATTTCTCTTACTTGCAACACTGAAACCTAAGAAATTGTACCACGGTTCCTTAAGTGGGGATCTCCAGAGCGATGGGTGAACAAAAGCCTCTGGTCTCAGGTGCCTTACAAAGTGCCCTTGACCATAGACAGGGCCGTGGAGACAGCGGGTTGGAGAAGTGGGAAACAGGAGCACGAGAGCTGATGTATGGCGCTGCTTCCACCTGGACACCGGGCAACCCCTCTGCTCCGGGGCCCTGGCTTGTGTTGAAGTTGGTGTCTCCACAACACCTTCTCTGAGAATCCGTCTCCTCACCTGTAAAGTGGCTGGGAATGTCAGATTCAATCGTCATTCAAAAGATGAGATGATTCTGTGTCGCTCTTCCCTTCTTGACCTTTAAAACTGAGGAAAGGGGGCTGGAGCGGTGTCTGGGCGGTTATGGCACTTGCCCAGCATGTGCAAGTATACGGGTTCAAACCCCAGCACCACGTACACAACTAAGTGTCAGAGCAACGAAAGCCATGTGAAAAACTCAATAAAAATTGATTCTCTCTGTCTCTCTCTCTCACTGTCCTTCTGTCTTAAAAAAAAAAAAAAAAAAAAACTGAGGGAAGGAGGGCCAGCAGGGTGGGCTGCTTTCCAGTCCCAGGAGTCTCCAGGTTTACAGACTCCTAAACACGAACGAGGCTCACTCAGATGGGGAAGAAGATTTAGGATCTCAGGGTGGAGTCACATTGAGATGGATTTTGACACCAGGAAAAAGAAAGAATTCCAAAGAAATGGGGTCACCTCGTCAACAAAAGGGATACGGCAGTCAGTGTTCAGCTTCTCGGTACTGGAAACATTTTCATCAGCTTTCTCATTTCTGTAACCAAAAGACCCAACAAGAACAATTAGAAGGGGGCTGAAACGGTGGCTCAGTGGTTACAGCGCTTGCCTGGCATGCGGGAAGATGCGGGTTCAAACCCCAGCACCATGTACACAGCGAAGTGTTGGAGCAATGAAGGCCACATGAAAAACTAAAGAAAATTGATTCTCTTTTTCTCTCTCTCATTGTCCCTCTTTCTTTATATAAAAAAATAATAATAATTAGAGGGGGAAAGTTGATTTTGGCTTGTGGCGTGAGAGGTCTCCGTGCCTTGACGGCAGACTGCGTAGCTCTGAGCAAGGTGAGGCAGAACACGGCAGAGGAGAGCAGCTCAGGACAGGGCAATGGAACGCAGGGAACTCTGCTCACCAGCGGGCAAAATGCAAGTCCCCAAGGCACGTCCCCAGCAATCCATCTCTTCCATCCATGCCCTACCTGCCCACGGTGACCACCCAGCCAGTCCACATCTGTGGATTAATCCACTGGTTAGATGATACCTCGTAATCATTTCACCCCCTCAGATTCTTGCATTGTCTCCCCCATGAGCTTTGGGGGGACACCTCTTAGCTAAACCATAGCAGGGCACGTGCAAGTCAAGTTGGGGGCTCTTCCAGGGATCGTTGATGCTATTTTTAGGAACCATGCAAATACATTGGTAGGTGCTGAGCCCTGTCAAGAAAGAACTGAACTCTGGGCTGGGAACCAAGCCGTATGGGTGCTGGTCCTAACTGTTATTTGGCTCCTGGGGGTTACAACAGGTGCTCTATCTGCACAGTCTCCGTCTCTTGATTTGGAAAATGAAGAACCAGCTTCCACTTGTCCATACACGCAGCAAGCCTAATCAGCAAAGAACTTTCCCCAGTTCTTAAAAAGACAGGAACTATAAAGCAATCCAGCTTGCTTGCTTGCTTTCTTTTTCGGTACCAGGGTCTCACACATGGCAGGCAAGTGCCCTACCATTGAGTCCCAGTCCCAGCTCTGCTACTGTTTGCATGTAGCTAAGTCTATTTAATTCTAAAAACAAACAAAAATCATCTCTCATTCTGAGAGTATTTTGGTGTTCACATGTTCTTTTATGAAAGGCTGATAACCCATAGAAGGTGGAGATATGTTTTCTGGGCTTTTTGCTGGCAAAATGAAAAGTGACAAGTCCACGGTATTTCCTGCAATTATTTTGGAATTTGTATTAGTGTAAGAAATTCAGATCGATGGGAATAGCTGGACTAAATGATTCTGAATAATCTTCAGCATCCTCTCACCTCCTCCAACCCGTTCGTCCATTCCCACAGCTACATCTTGCTCTGGAATCACTGAACTGGAGAAATACCTGTAGTCGCTTCTGTGTGAGGCCAACGGTCTCCCAGGGAGGACCCGAGAAGGAGGCACTGGCCTCAATAGAGCAGAGCAGATTTTACCATCACGAAAAGCTACCACATTTATCCCATAGGATAAATTCTAAAAGTGAATTGCAGGGTTAAAAGATAATGCCCAGGGCTGGAGCAGTGGCTCAGCAGCTGGAGTGTTCACCTGGCATGTGCAAGGACCATGGTTCGAAACCCAGCCCAACATATGCAAGTGAGTGTTTGAGAAACAAAAACCAGATGCAAAATAATAAATAAAAATTGATTCTCTCTTTCTCCTTCTCTCTCTCTAAAAAAAAAAAAAATGCCCATCTTTAAATCCTAAAATATTTTGCCAAATTGTCCTGAAAAATGACTTTGTCAACATCAGTTCTCACTGACTTTATATGAGAATATTTGTCTCCCCACACTCTGGTGCAGAGGACTGTCAATCTGCTTACTCTTCAATGCTGACATACAGGTATCCCATGGTTGTTTTAAATCAAATGATGCCCTTGCAAGATGGGCATCGGTTCATATGTACACATCTTTTGCAAATTGCATAATTATGTTTTTTGTCCATTTAAAATTGGGTGCATTCTGTTTTTCTTATTGCTTTATAAACATAGTTTACATATGAAGGATAACAAAAGGCTTTGTTCAAAGTACAAAATGGAAATTTCTTATCTCAATGCAGTAATTTTTTGTATCCTTGCTTACTATGCTTTTCACGACATGGAATTTAGATGACATCTATTTTTCCCTAGAGTTTGTGGACATAGGTAGAAAGGCCTCTTTCAGAAAATTCTAAAAACATTTTCACAGACTTTTTTTTACTTTTCCTTTTTTAAAATTTAATTTTTTGTTTAAACCATTGATCCATCCGGAATTTATTTTGGTGCAGAGCAGAGCATAGGAATCTGCTTTTTCCTTGGTGGGTAGTTGTCCCAACACCAATCACGGAATAATTCATGTACTCCACGTTGCTTTGGAATGCCAGCTGGGTCATGTGCTGACACCCCTGCCATGCGGGCCTGTTCTTCAGTATGTGCTGCTGATGGCGTATCAATTTCTACAGCTCCAGTTTACATTGCTGTAGGCTTATAGTGCATTTGGATATTAACTGGAACATATCCCTCCCTTTCCCCTCTCTTTACTTTAACTAAACAGGTCGTTCGATTCTTTCCTGGTACTGGGTCCCACATTTCTAAATCGATTACTTATGTTTCCAGTTTTCCACTGATCAATTTTAATATTATCTGATGACTTCCTTGCAGGGTAACTGAGTTTTAAATTAATCTCTTCCCGAGTGTCTCCCCCTCTGCCTGACCTCCTTAGGCTCACCTTGTCCTTTGGAGGGTGAAGTCCAGCACATACTGGTTCCATGTCAACAACTATGTAAATATTCTGAGGCGCTGAGCCAAAGATGCCCTGTAATTAAATTTCCTCTAATTTACAGCTTTTTGGTTTTCCTAGAGTTAATAACAGACCCATCCTTTGCATTTGCTTAGCTATTTTATTTAAAGCACCTCACTTTGTATATTCACTCTACTACTCCTTGAAACTCCTTTCACCACCCTTTTCAACATCCTCAAACCCGGTGGTTAGATATCAGATCATTTCCCCGCCCTGGAGATATTTTCTTATGGCACAGATTTGCAAAGCTTCTGGAAAGAGTCAGATAGCAAATCAAGGGCAGGCTCTGTGGGCCACCTCTGGGATCCAGGGCCCCTTCCCCTCCTCCTCCTTCTCGTCCTCTTATGTTTATTGTTGTTTTATTTTTATTTTTTTTTTAGCAATTCTTTGGCTCTGCGTGTTTTGGGAATCATTCATGTTGTCACTTAAACCAGCAGTTCGTTCACTTTTAGCACTAAGGAGCATTCCTTTCTGTGGATGTAGAATTTTTGTCTTCTTAGGACTTCGTTGGCGATTTTCAGGATGCTATTGATGCTGGTTTGGTGGATGTTGGGTTCCTGTCCTCTCAGAGTTGAAGAATGAAACTGAGGGACCTCGAGGCAAGCTTGGTAGACAGATATGATTTTAAGAAAAGCACAGAGAAAAGAGCAGACTTCCCCCAGAGTGGGAGAAGGGGACAGAGCCCAAGAGGCAGCTAGGTTTGCCCTTTTTATAGGAAGTTCGCCTTCCATTGGTCATCCTCTCCCTTCCCCCAAGCCTAGGATGGGGGGGCGGGATTCTGGTTGGGTCCAGTCTTGGGTTGGAGCCCCAGGCATCAATACAAAGAAAGCGGCAGCTTGCTTAGCAGAAGGGAGTGATTGCATTTGAAACCACCAGGCCCTTCTCATTAGCATTGGGGGAGTCAAATTGATCTTAAGGAAGAAAAAACCCCAGTTTTCCCTTGATTGACTGGAGCATTCTAACTATTCTGACCGCCTAACTTCCCCCCGCCCCCCCACCATCTCACTATCTTTCAATATTTAAA